>JAYEPQ010000003.1:67346017-67376017 GCA_036321105.1 Dracaena cambodiana | reverse complement strand
TTACATAGAATAAAATTTTAATTTGACCGGGGTATATTGCAGAAATATAAACTCGAGGGTGCAACTGCAAATATCACCCATGGAGCTTCTGGGGAGTTTCCAAAGGAGCACACCACTTTTCCTAATGAACCCACTTTATATTGTAATTTTGATTCGGGCTAAAAGTCCGAACAGTTGTTAAGTGGGCTCACAAGGAAAATAGGTGTACCCTTGAGAAACTCCTAGCTCCCCGGGAGTTTCTGAAGTAGCACGCTACTTTTTCTAGTCAGCTCAATTTCTTAGTAAGCACACATTTTGAAAATAGAGTCTTTCTTAGTAAGCACATCAAATTTTCACCATGTCCTGTCTTCTTTTTCCACAGTGACACCATATTTTTCTTTGTGCCCTATCCAAGTGCCCTGGTCCTGGCGCTCCGCACATGACATTGCCCCACTCTCCTTGCCTCAGCTACACTTCCCTCTCCCAGTAATATTTTTAAGAAGTCATTTTCTTTAAAGTTTGTTTGTTCGGACTTGTAGTCCGGACAGATTAAATATTCTTCGGTCTGCTAGCTCGGATAATTATTATTTTGATTGGACTTACAATCCGAACAGAATGTTCTTAGAAATTTTATTCTTCTAAAAATTAAATATCTGGATTTACAATCCGGACATATTAGAATTTGTCCGGATTTTAAACCCAGAAAGTCATCAGTCTCTCTAGGCATAGAAATCAGATAGCTGTTGTAAGCATTGAATACTCTAAAATCCACTTCTCTTCTTCCTTCAATCACATTTCTATTCTTTATAGTTATAAATACTAACTTTAAGAACTAGAAATTTGAAAGAGGAAGATGAATCCTAAAATTCTCACTAGGAGAGGTGAGTTGTGATTGTAGGTTTAAGGATTCAAATTTATTTTTTTTGTGTGTGTGACATTAAGTGTTCTTCAATGGCTAAGAGTGAGAGGAGGAGAAAAAACAGGTTAAAGATAAAGGACATTGATGTTGAAAAAAAAAAAAAAAAGGTCGCACACTTGTTATATATTAACCTAGTTTTTAAGTTCTCAAGTGGCTCACTGGGAAAATTGGGGAACTTCTAACGGGGCACAACTTTTTTCCTAGTGAGTCCAGTTTGATTTCAGTAAATGAGAGAATTTCTTAGTGAGCACAATTTTATTTCGAAAATACCCTTCAGGTATATTTTTCTCATCTCCCTCTTCTCTCCTCACTTCATCTCCATAAGCCCTAACCCAAAACCCAATCTTCCTCTTCCCTCTTCCCCCCCACTTCCCCTCATCCTCTCTATCATTTTCTCAACCTCCTTCTCCTTCCAAATCTCCTCTCTCTCCCATTCGTACACCCGACGCTGCCGCTGCCGAACCCTCCGCCACCGAACCTGTCGCCGTCACCGACCCCGCCGCCGACCCCACCGCCTCTGTTCTCCCGCCGCCGCTGCCGGTGTTCTCCCGCCACCGCCGCCGACTTCCCTCCATTAGTAGGTGAGTTTTCCTAATTTAGCAATATTTATTTTAAAATTTTAATTTTTTATTTTTGGATCAAACACTCTTCATTGTGATTTTGTTGGGATGGAGAGGAGGAAGAGTGAAGGAGCTAGCAAAATTGGTTCTAGCATTTTTTTGTTAATTTTAATTTTTCATATTTAGATTATAATTATGAAGAAAATATAATATTGTAATCGTAGTTGTAAAATATGCGAAAATTTAGTTATTTTTCTAATTATAGACGTTAATATTAAAATTTATTAGTTAATTTAGAAGTTTAATGGTATTGTCATAATGGTTGATTAAGTAACAAAAGACGGTTTCAGTGTTTTTAAACTTTAATATTACACTATCGTGCAGCTAAAAAATAAATAGAGAAAATATGATATTTGTAGCAAATTATACTTTGTTACTACTTACTAACACATAGAAAATTTACTGTTTTTATAAAAAAATATCTATGAATGAAATATCTTTGAATTGCATAGATGGATCCGGCATAATCTTCTCGCGTTTGACCAACTGCCTCGTTAAGGAGTAAGAAAGTAGCATCTCGACCACAAATCCAACGCCCGATAAGAGAGAGAGAAATCGAAGTGGCCGTAAATACTGAATTAAATGTAGAAACTCCTAATTTGATCAGATATGATAGTGCAAGACTAGAAGAAGGGAATACTGATGCAGGAGGCTCTCAAGATGATCTTCATGAGTCAAATTACCGAGGTCCAGTTGATTTATCAGTACTGAAGAGTTTCAAGACGCACGTTGCTTTCTTCGTTTTAAAAGATGAGGTAATTATTTCCCGTTAAAAACTATAAACCAATTATTGTGTGTGTGCATATGTTATGACTATAGTATATATACAGGAACGAGATCCACTTCGATGTATTAGTCACTGGAGAAAAATAAGTGCATGGTCATTGTTGACACCTGAGCCAAACACCCGATTCATGGAATTAGTACGTGGGTCTTCATTATATCCATTGGTCAAATGCTCCTACCAGTACATTAGCGCTGTTGAGGTTAGCGCATTTGTCGAGAGATGGCATCCTGAAACAAACACATTTCATATACCATTTGGTGAGATGACGATCACGTTGGATGATATTTCCTGCTTGCTTGACTTACCTGTGGTTGGAAAATCCGTCTGCCAACAAGAATCAGCAGCTTCACGTGAAGCTGCTGATACAATTACTCATTCCTTGGGCGTCAGTTATTCTGAAGCGTTGAATGAGCTTAATACGAAAGGCAGTGCATCGGTTCGACTGGATTGGTTAAGAGAAAATTTTTGCGAGGTTGTGGATACTGACACCGAACATAGAATTCGGTGTGCTGCAAGGGCTTATTTACTGTATTTTCTTTGTTGCACGCTTTTCGCGGACAAGAGCTGTGCGAGAGTTTCCATTGATTACTTACCATTGCTTCATGATCTCGAAAATGTTTATACGTTCGCATGGGGTGCTGGTGCTCTTGCATGGTTATATAGGCAGCTTGGGCTTGCTTCCCGAGCTAACGTTGCTCAGATTGCCGGGTATCTGACACTACTACAGGCTTGGATTTTCTCTCATTTCCCAAGTTTTATGCCGGTCTCGAACCTATCGTTTACCGACGGTGAACCACTTGCTTGTCGCTGGTTGAGCAGACGGGATCAGAATATCTCCCATTCACACGTGTAGTCTATTCGGTCAAGTCTAGATAAACTCACAGGCAACCAGGTAACATTTCCTCCTTTTTATATACTTATTTAGTTTGCAAGTTATATATTGGTAACTAATGTACTTCTTTGTATCCAACGAATATGTAGGTTGATTGGGATCCATATCGGAATTATAGAGAGATATATCCGTTCAGAGAAATTACATTTTTTATGGGTACGTTGAAGATTTTCAGCGTGATTGAGTCGTACCATCCGGTGCGTGTACTAAGGCAGTTTGGTCGTAAACAGTACGTTCCACCTCCACCATTCTCAGCGTTACGGGAAGCACGGAGTATAACAGCCAATAGCTACGTGGTAAAGTACACTCACATTGAGGAGATATGGAGAAATTGGTTAGATCACGTATTGCATCAAGAGCACCGTGGGTCTATTGTTGACTACCCATCTGATTGCACGTCAGATTATATTTCTTGGTTCTCTCAAGTTTCACAGCGTTTTCTTGGAGTAGCACCAGATAAACCCCAAGCAGAGGAAGGAAGTCAGTCAACCCGGCCAAATATCATTGATGAGGTAATCACCATATATGTTCTTTATTTTATGTCCCATATAGTACCCAGTTTATCTGATGCTTATTTTTTTCCTTCATTAATATTACAGAGATATACACGCATAGAAGTAATAATCGACCCATTACTTGCGCAAGGGGATAAGGCATTTAAGAAGCGATCTGAGATGTTATTTAGTGCACTTACGAAGATTAAAGCCGTGCTAATTGGTTGCACTCAGCCAGAAGAACCACCAAAAGAGTAAGCAGAGGAACAAAGACAAGATCAATCCACTCCTAATGCACCCGATACGGCAATTATGTCTCGAACCAGAAGCAGACGTCAACCCTCGAGGAAGACAAGGAGACAGTGATTAGATTATATTAGTTGTGTATTGATATGGTTGATGTAAGGAACTTCAAGTGGCCGGTGTAATTGTTTTTTGCAAACATTTTGAAGAATTTGTAGAATATATGGTTTTTGTTTGTAATGAACCCTATTGGTTGTTTTTTGTTCGATTAATACATATACTACGTTTGTATTTGATCTTATTTCTTTAATTTGTATAAGATCTTGTTTGTTTTATACGTAGAGGACCTTGTTTATAATCTTCACTATTTCATTGTATCAGTTATTGTATCGTTATTTCATTGTATCGGTGTATCAATGTATCATTGTATCATTATATCGGTGTATCAGGAGTATCATTGTATTTGTGTATCTGGAGTATCATTGTATCGGTGTATCATTGTGTATCAGTGTATCATTGTATCGGTGTATTGATGTATCAGTGTATCATTGTGTCGGTGTATCAGTGTATCATTGTATCTTTTTGCTTCCTTCCCTATATTTCGATAATAATGTATAATTAGTTGTTAATATAAGTTCTTAAAGTAACGTTAAATTGGGTAACTAATGATATATCATTTTATTACATAAATAGAGTGGGTGAGGCGGCGGCGGAGTATCAGATCAGGTCAAGCCCCTGTTCGGACTGACAGTCTGAACAAAACTGGACTGTTCGGACTGACAGTCCGAACATGTCCTCTTTGTTCGGACTGTCAGTCCGAACAGATCCTCTTTGTTCTTACTGACAGTCCAAACAAGACTGGACTGTTCGGACTTATAGTCCGAACAGGCCAGTCCTGTTCGGACTGTCAATCCGAACGGCGCAATCCTGTTCGGACTGTCAGTCCGAACAGCGCTCCCCCTGTTCGGACTGACAGTCCGGACAAGGGCTTGACCCGGTCTGATACTCCACCGCTGCCTCACACACTCTATTTATGTAATAAAATGATAAATCATTAGTTTACTCAATTTAACGTCACTTTAATGACTTATATTAACAATTAATTATACATTATTACAAAAAATATAGTGAATGAAGCAAAAAAGATACAATAATACACTGACACACTGATACACCGATACAATGATACACTGATACACCGATACAACTCACAATGATACTCTTTTGACCAAACTGTCCTATCCGGATAAGATTTTACACAAATTTTAACAGACTGTTCACAAGGATTGATTGAACTCCTTCATTACTGTATGGAACTATATAAATAAATTTATATTAGTGTTGATTACATTAATCTAAACATTAGACTACTTAGACACAACCGATGATACAAGAGATATATAAAAGATTGGTCACAAGTTATATACAACAAAATTACACCAAAATGGAACTCATCTGCGAAGAGCAAAATTACATTACAACTCAATAATATCTTGTGTAGCAACCGAAGATGGTACAATCCCCTTGAACTGTTCAATCCGGTGTAAGTACGGTACCTCCCATCCTTGTGCAATGGGATCACGATGTCGGTGCCAATTCAATGCAATTTGAGGGATGGGATGAAGTTCTTTTAATGAGACCTAATAGTAAAGATGATATAAACATATATAAGCATATGTTGAGTTAAATCAAAGAAATGATTAAGTCGATAAATTGTGCTTACAGGTACAAAGTGACAGTCCACAACGAATGCCATGGTAACTTCTTTGCGTTGGATATTTGCGGCAGGAGGGGGAGATCTAAGTGGCAAAAAGGTAAGGCATTGCGCGTTGGAAATAAAAAAAACCACTATATTGTATCGTGAAGCAACAATATGTCTCATGTCCGGCATCGTCATCCAATAGTCGGCCGTTGGAAAGTTCCGGAAATAATTCAGTACTTTTCGGAGCTCAACAATCCGATCAATACTCCCAAACAATGGAATGTAGGAGACGTAATTAGTGTCAAGTTCAAGCAACAAATCTCTTCTGATTTGCATCCACTGATCTTCCCCCATACCAAGGCTGTGTGCGATAACCCGAAACCCGCAATTTCCGTCGGCCTTGACATCGCCAACATCAACTATATATGGCAACATAAAACTAGGCAATGAGTTTTCATACTTCAAATCGGGTCTGGGTACAGGTTTTAACTCCTGTTCTGGTATGGACAGTCCGGTTATACTAGGAGCAGGATCCGGGTCTGCTAAGTATTGAAGCGGTTCTGCAAGAGTGGGAGCTGGATGGAGTTGTTCCGCATGGTCTGCAGGCAAAACAGGGGATGCCTTCTTGGCAACCATTTTCGAGTACTGTATGGAACAAAAACTTAAAATTAACATAATTTAACGTGAAATATAGAAAAAACTAGTTATATATAATAGCAAACCTTGGTCATATGCGACCTTCTTGGAATTAACTTATACGGTCTACAGGCGCTGCGGAGAATCAATGCCTTCATTTGTGGGGAAGCACTATCAGAGCCGGAGGCTATTAGCTCAAATGCACACGGATCCCTTCGTGTCGAAATATCAAGTTTCCTTTTGCATCCAGCTATATATCCGATCACCTTGGGCACAGGATCCGCCAATGAAGAACTAACTGGATTCGATATTTCTCTTAATTTCTTCAATCTTCGAGTCCGTTCTTCATTATCACATTTAATAAAGTTAAGAATAAAAACCTCCACATCTTTCTGATACCCGACACCTTGAACAACCAATGCTTTACTCGGGGCCATATCCAGCTTCCGCCAATGTTGGTCAATGGAATCCAAGGGAATTGGTCTATTGTCTCTTTTGTATATTGCAATCTCATGAGCACATGGCAAGTTGTGAGTTTGTCGAATGATGCAACCACATTCAGCAGGGTTAACGCCCACAGACTCAGTTCTTTTTATTTCGGCTAAGATCAAATTCAATGCATGAATTGATACTGTGCCCCGTAATTCCTTAAATTCTGCCAGCATAAAACAGTGTTTCACGATAGTCAAACTTTTTTGAAAAGATGCCTTAATCTCAGTATGTTGAAGTTCAAGTAATGTATGTATATTGCTCCAACACTTTTCAAAATCGCCTTGACTAGTTCGAAATTGTCTCTTCAATTTTGCGTGGGCACTTTCTGCTCGGTTGCTAGTCACGTTGTCCCGATGTTGGCACATATTTGTCCAATAAGCCACGAACTTCTCCTTGTGTGGATTTAACCATATTTTAAGAATGTAGTCAACTGCTTCAGGTTTTGCTTGGAATTCGTTTATTAGATTGCTTAGATTTGCATTGTACTCATCTAGAGTATCAAATAGCATAATCAGCTTCCACATTAAAAAGAATTTCTCCCACTCAGCCTGTTGTTCTAGTAATTTCTTGCAGTTAGTCAAGACATTCTTATTTATATGCCATCTACAAAGAAGATGCCGGCTAGCCGGGAATATCAGCTTAACTGCATTAACAAGCGATAGATCTCTATCTGTAACTATGACACTTGGATATACATCGTTCAGAAACAGTCCACGCAACTTGTCAAGTGCCCAGGAATAATTAGTTTCCCTTTCCTTTTCAAGAAAGGCAAAAGCAATGTAAAATGACATATTCGTTGATATTACTCCAATCATCTCTAGTAAAGGATATTTGTATATGTTCATTTTATAGGTACAATCCATGATAATAACACCTGGAAATGCTCGGAGAAGATTGACGCCAACAGCATGAGCCCAGAAGAGATCCGTTACTGATTCTGTTTGATCATTACTTCGATGCTATTCGATATACTTTAATTCAGAAATTTTTAATAACAACTGTTGCATCTGCGTTCGACCGCCTTGTTCATTGACTCTGAACTTGTGTCGTGTATTATATATTGTTTTCATTGTCGAAACATTCTTTGGATCCTTTTGTTTCAATGCTGTCAGTATATCTTTCAGCTTTACGTGACACTTCGACATTTCGATCACAATATTTGTCTCGCTTTCAGATAATCTTCCCGCATACGAGTGGCCTTCGAAATAATCTGCTACAGGATGATTATGCACAGCGGACAAAACCGTTAGGTTATATTCGGGACCCCCTATTGATATCTATTGATCCTTTAATCGAAAGGAATATCCACATTTTTTACTGCCCCTGTGGCCCTCATCATTCTTTGATTTCTTGAATCTTGGTTGTCCACCCCGTTCACATCCAAACTATATTCTCCCCCTATTAAATTGACCTCCAGTATCAAATTTTGAAACCATGATGACAAATCCTGATTTCTTTCCAATATCGCGCACCCACTGGCAAAGTTTGTCTTGATTTGTAAAAATCTATAGTCATAATAGAGAGGATACATTTTTTAGTGGAAATATTCTGATTTCAATATGAACAGGTTTTCAACATAATATCATAGCTGATTTGTTGTGAAGTCCAAACCATAATCGACAACTAATTCATTATCGACTCGCATACTCTGCGTCGAAATATTACCATGTGTTCCAATAATTTAACAATATTAATAATTATTAATTGATAAGACTCTTGCGGGAAAAAAACCATACTGAAAACTACTCTGTCCGGACTTTTAGTCCGGACAAAAAGAATTTGTCCAGACTTTCAGTCCGGGCAAATTCTTTTTGTCCGGACTGAAAGTCCGGACCGAGTTATTTTGGCCGGACTTTCAGTCCGCACAGCGACGTCACCCCCCGGGTTCTCGCACCGTATCGACCAGAAAACTGAATCCAAAAACCCTAATTTCATTCTACTCAATATATATCAAAATCCAAAGTTATATTTGGAATAATTTAATACAAAGAAGATGTAATCAAATCTGAAGAGTGTTTTGATCGTTGAATGAAACCAACGACATCGTTATATTCTCCATTGACGTCTCGTTCGACACAACTCAAAAATTTCTCTTTTTTTTGGATTTCTAATGAAAATAAACACAAAACAAAGAAAATAATCACCTTTAAACTTCCAAATTCACGGAGGATTTACACCTGCCAGTTTATTTCAAAAAAAAAAAACTTCCAAATTAACAAAATGATATGAAGAGATGGAAGAATGAAATGGGTTTTAGCCTAAAAAAAAAAAAAAAAAAAACAACCTGTTGCGTGCGGGAGGGCTGAAGGAAGCGGGGGAAGGAAGAAGGGCAAGATGGAAAAATCTTCTAGAGGACAAAGTTGATATATATGCGTAAACTTTGACTGGGCTAGGAAAAAAAACTTGTGCCCCTTTAGAAGTTCCCGGAAAATTGGTGTGCTCAAGCACCCGAGCTTCCTGCTCATCAAGAATAAACCAGAGAGGGATCGTCTCTCCTTCTCAATCTTGGGCCTGGAAAAAAAACAGAAAAAATCCCAGCTATGTCGGTGACGCCTCTCCATCCGCCGAACCAAGCGGCACCACCGCCCGGAAACCCTAACTTCGACCCCTCTGTCGCCGCGGCTTCCATGCCGCCGCCGCCGCCGCCGGGGACCGACATGACCGGAATCTGCTTCCGAGATCCGCTTTGGCTGAGCACGTACCCGCTTGACCGCAACCTCGTCTTCGACTACTTTGCCCTGTCGCCGTTCTACGACTGGACCTGCAACAACGAGCAGCTCCGCTCCCGCTCCATCCACCCCCTCGACCTCTCCCACCTCTCGTAAAAACCCTAGCCCTAGCCTTTTCTTTTTCCCTTTTCTGGAAAATTAGGTCTAGGTTTTTGAAAAAAGGTTTTTTTTTTTTTTTTTTTTTTAAATTGAAGGAAGATGACGGGCAATGAGTATATGCTCAGTGAGGTGATGGAGCCGCACCTGTTTGTGATCAGGAAGCAGAAGAGGGATTCGCCGGAGAAGGTGACGCCCATGCTGACGTATTATGTGCTTGATGGATCGATCTACCAGGCGCCGCAGCTGTGCAATGTATTTGCGGCGAGAATTGTAAGATCTTTTGTCTGATGAATTTGAGTTATTTTTAGGTAGTTTTTGGTATGTAGGAGTTGATTGATAACCAAAAAAAAAAAAAAAAACTGTGTTTTTTGGTTTTGTTTGGCATCTTGCTTGCTGAAATCAGTGGCCTGAAACAAAAATAGCTAAAATCGTTATAAAACAAATAATTTTAACATATAGTTTTTGATAGAATGGGCTGCAACAGAACTGCTACTATAACACCAGGAGATATAGAATGTTAATGATCTTATTGCTGAAATTGAAGGATTGAAGTTTCTTTGGATTGTCTAGTAAACTAATTTGGACAATCCAAGCTTGGGTCATTTGTCGATTGATTGAGCTTGTCTGGAGATGAATATTGAGATGAGCCAAGTTGTTTGCAAGCAACTTGTTTATTTGGCAATCTTCGTGTGTCATGGCATCTTCTTCCTTGCGTGTGGAAATTAGAAACGTGTCGGCGAATGTCCAAAAATACAACTTTATTGCATCATCCTGAACAAATAGATATCAAGGGATAACCAGTATGTGTGAGAGAGAGAGAGAAAACGGGAAATTCACCGGCGGTGAAGGGAGTTCTTTCACTAGCACTTAGGTGGCCCAATAAAATAACTACACGTGACGTTACTCAAGGTAACAAATAAAATAACTCCATTAACGGCGCATGTGTGTGTGTGTATAGGTATATATACAAGTTTATATGTATATATGTATATACAGTGTATATGTATATATACGTATATATACATATACAATATATATGTATCTATATGTATCTATGCGTGTGTGTAGAGAGAGAGAGTGTTGACAGCTCACGTAAGTTATCATAGCTGTATTTCATTTCCATTATCTCCAATATTTTTTAATAAAATTCTATTGGATTATGATCTCGACCCCTAGGGTTCACTCATACCCAATTTTCTGGGTTTTGGCTTTGATTTGGTTATGTTGATACAAAATTAATGGTTTTCAATAAATAGAACATTTTGTACCTACTTGATGGAAGGGTAATTAAACTCTAAAATTCATAAAATTTAAGCTTAAAGAAGTTAAGGAGATAGAGATCTTAGTTCTAGAAAATTTTTTAGAAAAATTATTTGATCACTATATTTTTGTTGTTAGCTCACATAAGTTTTTCTGAGCTAGCGGCTCACCTACAGTAATTCCATATATATATATATATATATATATATATATATATATATATATATATATATATATATTGTTGAAGGGCGACTAGTAACACAACAACAACAAAAACAACAACAAAGCTTTTTATCCTGGAGGTGGCTACATGAACCAAAAGAGAATCGCGGCGGTGCGATCACATGGATGTCCTCATTTAAATCTCTAGCATACATATCTTTTTGTATGCGAAAGAAAGGTATTAGAAACGAATGATAACTAAAGGTATATACATAGGAGGTACAATTTTGTGGATCAGATTTGCCAATAGTATATTATAATCAGATGGGCTCAATTTACATTTTGAAACTCTGATTGAATGGTGGATTCCTGTAATTTGCTAACTCTCTGTTTTGGCTCTTGATTCCATTTTTAACTCCCAGAACTTTTAGGTTTTCAACTCTCTTTCTTTGTGATATTAGTATGTGTATGCTTTTTGTGGGGGAAGAATATTCTGGCCAAATTATGCCCATGATGAAGGATTCATTCTGTTGATCTCCTTTTTGAGTATCATAAGCAAAGGATCTTAGTTGGTGTCACTCAGTTATTGTAGGATGTAGAGTTCCGCAGACCTTAATGGATGTGCTTTACTATGAGGGCAGTCCTTTTCATGGTTGGGGAGCATTTGGGGTACTGAAATTGGCATAAAATTCTCATTACCATCGAATTAATTGATGTTTTAAGTTATGAATGCCAGATGACTTGATTCTACAATGGAGGCAAAAGGATTTTTGCATGATCACATTTATTTGCATTGTCTGTTTGTGAAAGGGCAGGCAAATCACTATAGAGAAAAAGGAAGCTAGCAGTTTTATACAACCATTATTCAAGTTTTACATTTGTTACTGATTATTCAAGTTTTACATCTTCTCATTCATTATTAGTTATTAAATCTACAGAAAGCGATTTATAGACAAAACATGGCTTTGATGCCAGTAGTATACAATTTTACAACAATAAAGAATACAAAGATAGAACTTACAATTTTAAGCCACACTTTCCTTCTAATACTTTCACTTTATTCACAATATTTTGTAAATTAGGAAGATGCAAAGTAAGAGAGAAGAAGCAAGTAGTTTTTTATGATGAAAACTTATTCTCTGGTCTCGCCTTCGCAGAAGTTCATCCTATTTTGTTGGCGAGGAAGGGAATCTTTTTTGCTGTTAGAGATGCTTTATTATGTCACTATAAAGGGATGCTTTCCTTAGTAATATTTCTATATAATGACTTGTTGAGACTCAATTATATGAATATCACTATCTACTTTACAATTTTTATTAAAAGTGGAGCATTTTTAATGCTCAACGACAAGGAAGATCATCAAGGACCCATTCTTTATTGTGTGTTAAATATGTTGCATTCTATCATTTTGGTGAGTGCTCTATCCTTTTACCTTTGAAGTTGGACCATGACGGTCACATGCAACGATTTGTATTTCCTTGCTTATGATGGTACTACCATGTTAAATGGTACAATAAAATTAGAATTGAAAAAAAGGTTCTAAATTACCGAGATTATAAAAATAAATAAAGAAATTCAAGACTACTCTTTAAGTCAAGAAAATTCAAACTGATAAGCCTTTGTTCAAATTAAAGATGTTCCAGTCTTCCAGATTCTCAGGTTTCTACTGAAGAGATTATGCAGAAGTGCCTAGAACACATGAAGCAGTTTTCATAAACATTCGACTCCGTAGACACTATGTCTACAGGATCTTTTAGGTTCAATTTTGTATTGGCCTCAGGATCTAAATGAAGATAATAATATGGAGAACATTAGGAAATAGTAATGGGACAAAACTCCAAACGTAAAGGGACAAAACACTTACTCGGACGATAGATTGTAACATATTCAGCACTCGGCAAAGGGTGGGTCCTTGATGTTTCAGCTGTCACTATGCATTAATAATGCTTCACCTTTAATAAAGGTTGTGAATGTAGATAGTGATATGTTAATATAATTGAGACTCGGGAAGCCATTGTATAGAAATATTACCAAGAAAGTATTACTTTGCAGTGGCATGATAAGGAAGCTTCTCTTTACAACCAGAAAGAAGCTTCTTTTCCATGTCTATAAAATTGGGATGAACTTCTGCAAAGAAGATAGAAGAGAAAAATTTTCTCTCATAAAATTCTTGCACATTTACCTCTCCTCTCTTAATTTGCATTTTCCTGTAATAAAAAAAATTATATTATAAAGTGGTAGTACTAGAAGACAAGTGTGGCTTAAAATTGTAGGTTCTATTTTTTTTTTGTATTTTATTTTGTTGTAAAATCTTAATAATACTAAATAAATACGTATATCAGATGTGTATACCACATACATTTTGTCCAATTTTGGTGAACTGACAAATCTGACACCACATATCTGTGCGTGGAACACTAATCACATATCTTAGATTGTTAAAATGCTGGCAATTAGGTAAAATAAGTTTCTACTTTGTGACGATTAAAGCATTAAACTTGATATGATTTCTGTTGAATGAGACAGCTATATTTTTGTATTTATTATTCTTATTGGATTTTTTTTTTTTTTTTTTTTTTTGGTGGAGTTCTGCTTTTCTTATTATCATCTCCTGTTTCAGGGCAGGGCTGTTTATCATATATCAAAGGCGTTCACCATAGCAGCCTCAAAGCTTGAAAAAATTGGATATGGTATTTTATCACAGAATTTATTTCTATAATGATTTTTATTATTTTATGTTTTCTAATATCATAGTGTGACATTTTATTTATCATTTAAATGCTATGTTTGCAAGTTTTGGCTTTTAATTGCAACTCTTGAAGTTATTGAAGAAGAAAGAGAAAAAGAACATCCTGCATAAAGTCTTCTGTTTCGAGCCATCTATTCTCCGAAAATGTTACAAAGGCCATCCATAAATTGGTAGATCAAAATGAAAGTCATTGCAACTTCTTAAAATTTTGTAAGAGTGAGTCTTAAAATGGAAATAGGCAGGACATATTTAGCCTTTTGTGTTTCTTAAAAACTTAATGACCTACATGCTAGAAGCATAACTTTAATGGTGGAAATTGTCAGCATATGGTTCAGCTAGTCACAAGCTTCGAAGCATTGAATCCACTGTAGACTCACCATGTTGAGGTCTAAGGCCTTATGATGAAAGATATCTATTTGAATGGTTTTCTATTTAAAAGAGAAATGTGCTTCCTATTAATTCTAAGGGAATATACTTACTGCGCTTTGCAGAGATTGCCATTCTTATGGTTGCTTATTTGTTTGGAGAACAAAAATAATTTCTCTAAGGCTCTGAGTAGAGGAAAGCAATGTGGATTTATGTAGCCAATAACTTTTTTCATCAGTTATCTTTTTCACAAACTTATATGTATAATTTGTAACTTGAATTAAAGTATTTGATTGTCGAAAAGGAGCACACTACATAATTTGGCACTGGTTACTTCTGATTGCGGTGGCCATCCTTGCACCTTAATTATTCCTTATGCCTGTTTGACGCTATATGCATATTTTTTTTTATAAGTTGTACTTCTTCCTTTTCTCTTCTTTCCTTCCATCTTTATGTTCTCTCTTTCCTTTCATTTTTATGCTCTCTCTCTCTCTCTCTCTCTCTCTCTCTCTCTCTCTTCCTTTGTTTTGGGTTCGCTTTTGGGTTTGCTCATGTTACACGGGTACAAGCTATTTACATGTATCAGTAAGACATAATTATTAGCAAATACACTATATTACATCTATACTCCGCATAGTAGCCACGCCCTAAGTAGTATGTATTATAGAGATATTTGCCTGAGCTTATGACTAATACTCAAAACACAAGCGTTCTCCAAATTCACCTTGATCTATCTGCTCATGACTATCACAGTGTAGGGGCCCTGCGTAGCTGCGTGATTGCCTCCAATCCTGCATGTGGCTTGGAAGCAAAGGCTTGCTGCTGATTTTTGTGTCCAACAAACCATCGTGCCCTCCTAAGCCAAGACCAATAATCGCTAACTAACAATTTTTTATTAACTGCTATATAAAGTAATGATAACACTTGCAATCCTCCCTATATCCAACTTATTGCTCACACGTACATATCACACTACGTTGATAGCTTATTTCAGCTCATGCCGTAGCCATGGCTAAATTAATTATTATTTCTTCTTCTCATCACTTACCAATGGACCAAAAAAATCAAAGAATTATTATTTTGTAAGATGTAATTCTCAAATCCCAACTGATTGCAATTAACTTCTCATCCCTGGTTTGCATTTGTCAATCAAGTGTTTGCAGTAAAATTTCTACCCAAGCTCATGAGATACAGTTTGCTTGTACCCTCGCATCTGTACCCCTCCTTTTTAGTAGCTCCACATTCTGGTTTCTGTTGCCTGGGCTGTACTAGGTATTTGTCAAGTTCAGATATAAGATAACATATTTTTCTGCAGCTGCTGCTGAAAATGAAGGCGCTATTGCTGAACCTAAAACGAAGGAGCCAATTGACATCAAGGAATTGAAACGAATTGATCACATACTTGCATCTTTGCAACGCAAGGTAATGTGATCCTTATCTTAAACAGATTTTATCTCGTGGGCATCACCATTTTATTTAGTTTGTATTGGATTATTCTCCTGCACATACTCCACTTGCACATGAAAAGATTAGTTCACTGGAAAATGTTTTTCTTTTCCTGCACTAAAGTAGGAAGGTTCAGAGTCTTCAGACCATGAATAAGATTATTGTAACCTAGGAGAATCTTGGAGGTTTTTTCCTGATCATATTAACTTAAAGTGCATTTCTAATAAGGTAAAATTTGCTGGTGTCTATAGCCATAGAGAATTTATTGCAAGCTCCTCGATTACCCATTTCATAATCATTAAAATTGGTCAATATTTCCGTCAAGCTTGTACTTCATACCTGACCCTAGTTTGAGGGAAGAATGGTTTAATTGATGAAGGGGATGATGACTGTGTAATACGAAAAAAGAGGCATGGTATCTTTGACAGAAATTGTACAAGTGCCAGTTTGTCAACTTGTAGCTTGCAATAGTCTGTCTCTTTTTTATATCTTGTGGCAATGCATGAGTATCTAGGCTTTTCGATTTTTATGGTGGTAATCAGAGTGTCATAGGGAACAAAGGACTTCTTGAAACTTACAGGCAATCATAGGTACAAAAATTGCTCCTTTCTTTAATCTGGATGATGACTGGAAGAATTGTGCAACTTCCAGAATAGCAGTATTGCTATAAGTAGCATCAGAAGTCGAATATATAGAAGATGAGGAACTAGGGGCACGTTGTTGTTGTTGTTATTATTGTTGTTGTTGTCGTTGTTATTTTATTACTGTTATATATGGGAAAGGGAATTATTTTCGATTTAGGAAATATTTGCGAAAAAAGACAAACCATGTCATATTTTGTAACTTTTCCATTTCCTAATACTATTTGAATTGGTGCAAGTTACTGTTCAAATGTATGTAGCTGTCTTAGTAAGATTTGTAGCTCACTTTAGGAAACTTTTTTATTTAAGAGATTAAATGAGAAACTTATATTCCCATATCCTAATAGGTTTAGAATTTAGTTAATTGCCCTTCACATTCAGCACTATATGAGAGTACAAACGAGCGCTCTCTCTCTCTCTATTTTCGTCCATTTCCATGCAATCTCCTGCTCCTGCTCCTTTTCCACCATGGCCACCACCATGATTGCTTGTTTCAATCCCTTTCCTAGCACGAGACACCAGCCGCTTTTGGGCATTTCCACCTGCAGCAGGCAACAGAGGTACAATGACGGCAAGTACAGTGCTGGCACGTTCAACGTCTCTTCCCCAAGATTCCACTACAATCCTAAAACTGTAATTGTGATGTGGGCGTCGCCGAGACCCGATTGGGTTAAGGTAAACTTCGACGGTGGGGTGTCCAGCGGGTTGGCTGGATGTGGATACGTCCTGCGGGACGACATGAGAAGAGTCCTTGCTGCTGGGTGTTACGACACACCCAACCTAGATGTCGTGGACACGGAGTTGAGAGGCTTGTGGCATGGCTTGCAGATGGCCATCAAGGTTTGCAAGAGAGACCATAAAATTTGGATAGAGGTGCTGCTGGGTGTCACGACACACCCAACCTAGATGTCGTGGACACGGAGTTGAGAGGCTTGTGGCATGGCTTGCAGACGGCCGTCAAGGTTTGCAAGAGAGACCAGAAAATTTGGATAGAGGGGGATCTGGCAGTTATCCAAATTTTTTGGTCTCTCTTGCAAACCTTGACGGCCATCTGCAAGCCATGCCACAAGCCTCTCAACTCCGTGTCCACGACATCTAGGTTGGATGTGTCGTGACACCCAGCAGCAAGGACTCTTCTCATGTCATCCCGCAGGACGTATCCACATCCAGCCAACCCGCTGGACACCCTACCGTCGAAGTTGAGCTTAACCCAATCGGGTCTCGGCGACGCCCACATCACAATTACAGTTTTAGGATTGTAGTGGAATCTTGGGGAAGAGACGTTGAACGTGCCAGCACTGTACTTGCCGTCATTGTACCTCTGTTGCCTGCTGCAGGTGGAAATGCCCGAAAGCGGCTGGTGTCTCGTGCTAGGAAAGGGATTGAAACAAGCAATCATGGTGGTGGAAAAGGAGCAGGAGATTGCATGGAAATGGACGAAAATGGAGAGGGAGAGCGCTCGTTTGTACTCTCATATAGTGCTGAATGTGAAGGGCAATTAACTAAATCCTAAACCTATTAGGATATGGAAATATAAGTTTATCATTTAATCTCTTAAATGAGAAAGTTTCCTAAAGTGGCTACAAATCTTACTAAGACAGTTATATACATTTGAACAGTAACTTGCACCAATCCAAATAGTATTAGGAAATTGAAAAGTTACCAAATATGACATGGTTTGTCTTTTTTCGCAAATGTTTCCTAAATCGAAAATAATTCCCTTTCCCATATATAACAGTAATAAAATAACAACGACGACAACAATAATAATAACAACGTGCCCTTAGTTCTTCATCTTCTATATATTCGACTTCTAATGAAATTGAACATAGTGTAATAAATTTTCAACTCACTCCAGAACTGAGAGATTTGCCTCTTTCCTTTACCAACTCCAACCTTGCTGCTCAAATATTTGCTACATGAAATGTTATTTCAAGATGTTTGACTGGTGTTATAAGCCTCCACAACCTTCTTACAAGCAATCCAATACTCATGGTCCCCAAATTAACTATTTCCAATCCACCAAATTCCTTTTGTCGAATTCCTACCTAGCTAATACAAGGACTTACTTTTGAGAGGTATTAGTCAGATATAGGTAAAAATCAGGTTTAGGTTCTTAGGCTCATAATGTAACATTAGAAAATTGGATTAAAATGGTTGTGGGGTCTGGTTCAAGTTTAGATGCATCTGTACCCAACAAAGACTGGTAAGAGTCATGAGACTCATGCTCAAAGTTCTAGCATTATGCTAGAGAACTTTGAGGTCAGCTATGTGAAAGACTTCATCATTTCTGTTAGAATTAATAAATAATTGTATTACGTCAAAAAGACAGCAGTCTTCTCATCCAGCCTTCCGACTGTTGAGTTGCTGAGACTCTGCTTATTCTCCATAAGCAGTTTCCTACACCTTTCTGAAGCTAGTCGTATCTAATTGTCAAGCCTAGGTCATAAGCTAAAGTCGACCCTATCCTTATGTAATTGATTACCTAAGATTATTCCACCATTAAATATACCTTTTTCTTTTTCATCTTTTGTTTCCCCCCGTAAATTTCTGCATCTGCGGTACATGGAAACTGATTACATTTCTTCTCTGCAGCTACCGCCGGCCCCCCCACCACCAGCATTCCCAGAAGGCTATGCTCCACCAGCATCTGAAGGAGACAAGGCCCCTGAAGATCAACAAAGTTCAGAGGCCCAGCTCCCGCCTATGGATCCTATTATCGACCAAGGGCCATCCAAGAGGATGAAATTTCAATGAACAAAACAGCAATAACCAGCAAAACATAGTTCCCTGACCAATTGGTTTATTGAACTACTCACTAGCATCAGCCAACCAAATTTGCCTCTTTTAACTGTTATGGTTGGTCCAATTTCTGGAAAACAAGAAGTATTCGACTACTATAGTCCGAAATTATTTATCATCCCTGGTTGGCTAGGAAAGATATGCGGCTATTGAGAAACTAATCGTCCTCCTTTCCTTTAGATCTAGCAAAGTAAAAGTGTTAATTTCAAACGTCGAAGACAAGTGCGCACTTTGGAAGCAGTGCCCGGCTTTGTATGCAGTACTTTATTTTTCATAAACCACTGATGTTCAAGTCTTTTTATGAGGCATTATGGCATTAAGAATCCATAAAAGATGTAAACAATACTGCCGTATCAAGATTCTTATAGTTTTATCCATTGTTGATGCAAAATACTCATGTACAAAGATCTTAGTATCTATAGCTTATACTGTTATACGTCCAGTGAGTTGTTTAAGGCAACATGTCATGAATTTATTGGGGTTTTCGATGCTTTAGCTCACAAATGTATCTTCTTTTCTTCTGATATTTTTTAATCTTTTTGATTTCCAGATTGATACACCGGCAATCACTTCGCTAGGATATTTGAGCTACAACTCGGAGGTAACGTCACCTGGTGAATCAGGTACTGTACTACCCCATTCGTTAATAGAAGTGGTTTTTATATATTTGTTCCTTAAATCTTTAAAAATTTGAATTTAGTCTTCCAAATCTTCATATTTATAATTTAGTCTCCCAAATTTTTTAAGTTAACTCACTTTAGTCCATAGCCATATTTTTTGTCTGAATTTTCCGTTATACTCTTAAATTACTTCACTTTAGTACTTCCTCTTATCTTCCTCTTCCTCTTCTTACTGGGTTCCACTATCTATTCTTCTTCTCCATTCTTCTTCTCTACCTCTTCTCTTCCAGTTAATTTGAAGTAACTCAGGGGAACCCAATAAGAAGAGGGAAGAGAGAAAGAGAGAGGAGAGGAATGGAGAGTGGAACGTAGTAAAAAGAGGAAGAGGGAAGGGATGACTAAAGTGAAGTAATTTAGAAATGTATAATGGGAAATTCAGATAAAAAATATAACTAGAGACTAAAATGAAGTAATTTAAAAAATTTGAGTACTAAATTATAAATACGAAGATTTAGGAGACTAAATTAAATTTTTTTAAAGATTTAAAAGACAGATATGTAAAAACCATTAATTGAAATAAGGACCTCACTTGATCATTCTTGATGCCGACAAATTGTTTCGCTTGTGATAACGATTACTATTATTATGAAAGAAACTTCCATGAATGAACAAATGAACGAACAAATGGTATAGGATACATATCAAATCAAAAGATTAATTTAAAATGACAAACCACAAGCCAAACCAGCTGTACCTTACGAGACTTGTTATAATAGCTAAAGCTACAATTAGCAAGCGAAATATTTGATTACTCCTCCCTCAAAACAAAGAAACAAACCAACAGACAAATGATTGAAAGAAACACAAAATCCACAACAACGACTTTTGTACTACTTCATTTTTTATTTATTTATTTATTTATTTTTGACGGACAAAAGCTAGACACATCAGCACAGGGTGCTCAACAAGCACTCTCACTGAGACCAACGACACAAGATGCAATATCTAATCTCTGTCGCTTCACCATCTCAGCTTTTCTGGGAAGTACTGCATTGTATAACACAACAGAGTATATACGTGTGATCAGCTACGTCAACCATCAAAGAATATGAGAGAGATGTTAATACTAGTATACTACCTTTTTTATAAGGGAGAGATAGTAAGGTTTCACCTTCTCCTGGTTGATTCGCACCTTGCTCTTGCTGTAAAGATCATACTTGCTGTTTGTGACAATGACACAACAACACAGTGTCAGTGTCAGTGCAGCCGATTTTTTAGAAATTTTATAGACTATGAATAGTAATACTCAGAATACGAATCTATAAACCTAGGAGACGTGGCTGCGTGGCATGGCGTACAGATATGAAAATGAACAATGATACCTAGGATTACTGTAATTAAAGTAATTTTATAATTAATCACAAATTCCTATCTAGAAAAAAAAAAAAAAAAAAGCTAGTTATAATTATTTTTATAGAAATTATTATAAATAATATTAACTCTATCTAGTATATTATGCAGGACTATTGATAGAGGTGAGTATCGGTCGGTTCTAGGTGAAATTTTTTTTACCGAAAACCGAACTAAAATAGTAGAACCGAAACCAATCGGACTCCCAAGAAAACCGAAACCGAAACCGAATTCGAATTTTCGGTTCTGTCGGTTTTCGGTTATTTAGATTTGAAACTAAATATGTGATAAACGTATGTATGTGGTAAGAAAAATAATAATTTTCTTTATATTTTTTTCTTTTTCTACCTATTAAAATAACAATCACATATTTTTCATCAAAAATTTAAAAGAAAAACACATTGAAAATAAATCAAAGAAAAAGAATAAGATACAATTACAAAAGTTCGGTTTTTTCGGTCGGTTTCGGTTGGAGCTAAAGCCACCGAAACTAGATCCGAAATCCGTAATTAATTTTGGTTTTTAAACCAAACCGAAAACCGAATAAACCGAACCGATCGGTTCGGTTTGGTTTTACAGTTCGACTCGGTTTTTTCGGATTTATGCTCAGCCCTAACTATTGAGCTGGGAGTAGTAGGGTTTCTATTTAAACATAGTCCGATTAGTAGCATATGTGAGTAATTGTGACAAAAATGAATTCAATCTTCGATATAGAGATATATGCTTAAAACAATAGGAGAATGAAGAAGAACCTAGTTTTCCTAGTGATTGGTCCCATAATTTTAAACGGGTGTAACTTGAGTAAACTTTATACTAACTAGTAGAGTTACCGCAGGATATTAGAGTAGTACTTCTACCTAGCACTTCTAAATAGATCGTTGTACGACTTACCGCAACTTGAATTGCATTGTAAAAGATAAATGATTAAGAACTAGAGAGAAAGAGAGAAATATCTCTCTCACTTGAAGACGTGCAGCCACTTGAGCATCTCTTTGTCATCATCATTCATGAGGAATTTATAAGCTCCAGCTCTGTGCAGCGCATAGAACGAGTGGAACCGGACGATGAACAGCGCAGCTGGAGGCAGGGTTGTCTCGTTCTCCTTCATCACCTGTCCATTATAAAAACACCAAACACGCACAATCACACAAACAAACAATTTTTCCATCTCAGCAATCAATCATTAGACACACAAAAATTTAATAGAATTATTATGTGAGACGTAGCGTACGCACCAGGTACATGTACTCGTCGTGGCCCCAAGACATTGTCACCTTGTCCAACCCACAGTTCTCCGTGTACACGCCCAACCTCGTACTGAATAAAGGGTTGTTGTAGTCCGGGTTCTCCTTGAAATACTGCATATTTCCAAAAGCAAACAATTCCATTTACAGTCTCTAGATTATTTTTGTTTCGAGTGTGAGCCTAACAAATACTGGATCAATGTCGATAACAGCACGGGGTGTGACATTTTACCTGGTGGTGAACAATGTTCTCATCAAATGAACAGCCAAGAGGAAACGTATCACCTGCACCAACAACAAAAAGGAAAAAAAAAAAAAAAAAAAAAAAAAAAAAAACAAGCAACAGGACAAGTTACAGCTCAACAACGTCCAAATATCTTCAGTTCATAAAGAGAGAAACATGGTGAAGTCGACTAGTTGATTACATCTTTGGTTAGTACTCACCCACAACACACCACTGTGGTTCACCACCAAACGATGGGTGCAGCAAAACCTTCCCCAAATCTGCACACAATCAAAATTTGTCACGTGAAGTACTACTGTACCAAAATTTTTAAGTTATGATCAGAACATTAATAATAATAATAATAATAATAAGGATTAATTATAGTTAGATTTTCTGTAGTATTAGAAATATATCACTTAACACCTTTGAAGTTTGAAACTCTCAAAAACTCCCTGAACTTAGTTATTTTCACTCTCTTTTTTACTAAAATGCATTCTTGTCCCTCAAATTCCTATTCTACCCACATCCCTCCTTTTAACCAGCACACTTATTAAAGTGAAAGATATTAGTAGAATAGGAATTTGAGAGATAAAAGTGCACTTTAATAAAAAAGGAGAGTGAAAATAACTAAGTTTAGGAAATTTTTTGAGAGTTTCAAACTTCAGAGGTGTTAAGTGACACATTCTTAATACTACAGAGGGTCTACCTGTAGTTAACCCTAATAATAAATTGGTGTTGTTACCATGGATGAGAGCAGTGAGGTGAAGCCAGTCCTCATTGGGGTAATCACGTCGGATGGCCTCGGCAGTCTGCAGGAGGTGCTCAATCTGGGGCTCGTCGAGGTCTGGATCGCTCTCGTCGACGAACTCATTCAGTAGCTCGCAGCATTCCCAGATGCTCATCACTGCCCTATTCAGCTTCCCGTATTCTTCCTTCTTCTTCTTAGCCTACATATATATAATCCATTACAACCTTAATTAATCCACATAAATCATAATATAATCAATATGATGCTGTAGCACTATATTTTCTCCTAGTTTCTGTGTAAAAGTTAAAAAAAAATTTATCCAACTATGTCAAATTGTAATTACAAATAATAAGCTATTTCAAAGTGGAATTCCAAACTAAATCGGAGTTTACTAATTAAGATATAATCCTTTACTAAAGGTCAATATTTGCAGATTAAGAAATAATTCGGATTATCTCTAGAAAATATATTGTGAATATCCAAGCATTTTAAAATGCATAGAGTCAAGTTAATCTGGTTTAAGATCGTAACTGCTATTTTTCTACTACCTTGACCCTAGTCAAACATGCTTGAACGTGAATTGAGAATTTAATAAGATGGCTACTAAAAGAGACTATTTGCTGATGTGTCATTAAGGTATAAATTATAATTAAATATAGTTAATAGGTTAGAAAAATCTTCCTTCAGTCTTGTCACACTTGAGGACTAGCTGGGGCTTAGCTGTTTCCTCCTAAGCAACAGGAGGAAAACGGAAAAATGTCAAAAAAATTTGTTAACCTAACAGAAATTTGAAGAGCATTTTAAACTTTAAAATATGGCCCCCAAGTAGGTACGTGGAGAGTGAGGCCACGTAACTCATCGGACATATTTGTATTCTGAAAAGGAGTTAAACACGTGGAGAGTATATTTTGGTCGGGTTTATTATTGAGACTCGGGATGGTCTCTTTACCTCTTTTTGGATCGATAGATGGTGCACAACAATACCACTGGCAAGTCTCTATCTCAACATATATAATACAATAATCAACAGATCGATTGTCGTCAAAGAACAGTACGATCCCAGGAACTAGGAAAAACCCATACTAAAGAGTCTACGATGCATGTTATCGGATTTTGGTAACCTCATTACAGACAATGATACACCACTATGGAGGTGGTGCAAAACAAATAAGTTTTCGATGGGATCAGTCTACCAATTTTGCAATGACGGAGGTTATAGAATGCCGCCATACAAAGAAAATTTGGCGAGTACGAGATCCTTCCAAACTTAGGATCTTCTTATGGCAACTTGCGAAGAACGCAATATTGACGTGGGACAATCTCCAGAAAAGTGGATGGATAGGCCCTAGCATATGTGCATTGTTTAGACACGAAGAGGAATTGGTTGACCAGATCATGTTGCATTGTGAATACACCCAACTCATATGGTTATGCACTAGTTTAGCTCCACTCACAATCACTATGTCTGGCATTTGGGAACATGGTCACTTCCTTCACCAGAAGAATTTATCGTATGCTTGCATCCATTGCATGAAATATATGGAAGGAACACAACAATAGAACATTCAGAAGCACAGCTTATTCAATAGATGAATGCATAATTACTATATACTCTGAATTTCGCATTTGGACAAGGATATTCTCTGATGATGCTATGATCGACAGTTTTGAGAATGGAGATGGAGATGAGTTCGATGACATTATGTCCGTCCATAATGGTTCTCCGGTAGAGAAGAATAGAATGCTTTCTTGAACATATTGGAATGCTTCATGATATGTTCTATCATGGGATGTAATATTATTAGTACTTTGATTTTGTTGAGTGTATGCTTAAACACTCTCCTGTTTATTCAATATGTACTATGTACTTCTGTTCTGTTAAGTATCTTTAATGGAGCACGAGGGTAAATATCTTTACCGCTTTTATGAAAAAAAAACTTTTAAAATATCATATGATTAATTCATCAATTAAAAACTGCAAAATGAAAACCATTAAGAATTTAAATGTAAACTTACAAAATCAAAGGTTAAAAATTGAGAATTTAAATGTAGAACTTACAAAATCAAAGGTTTGGTAAATGTGATTGGTACGATAGAACTCCTCCACGCTGGCCCTTCTTTCGCTTTCTTTTTCGTAATCCCTAAATTGTAAAAAATATATATATTAAAAAAAAATCTCATTTACTGAAATAATTAAATATTACCCATGCAGTCATAAACATCACCAAAATGTAAACTAATTTGTGGGAGATTAGATAAGATCACATTCAAATTACCTAATAATGGTAGATAATTATCACCAAATCAGCATGTATGATCTCATACATTCAAAAAAAATTATGCACACAGAAAAAAAAAAAAAAAAAGAAGAAGATAACTAGATAATTTCCTATATATTGCTACTGATTAGATTAGACATACTATATTTAATGCAATGAGATAAAGCAAATCAATATTTGTATGCAAATTATCAAAAACTTAAGAGAATTAAGTAAACAGTCTTTACTTATCTTTTATTAAAAAAGTCCTCATAAGAAAATTTAAAAAAAAAAAAAAAAAGTTTTCTCCTTATTAATTACTCATAATTTAAGAATAAAAAAGGGAAAATTTTACCTGAAAGAATGGCCAAAAGCATTGCTATCTGGAACAGAGAAACCTCCATCAAGACTCAATTCTCCTTCATCAATTTCATCATTCAATTTTTCTTCTCCTCGAATATTATTGTTGTTGTTGTCCTCTTCAAGAGCTGGCTCTGCCAAATTTTTTCATAAATTAATTCCCATATATATCCAAATTTATTTTAAAAAATAAACATAGAACTTTGATTTTTTTTTAAAATGAATAAAATTAAAGAATAATCACGCACATACCCCACATAACGGTGTGACTACCTAGAAAGAATTTTGTAACGAAGAAATTTGAGAGAAAATTCGAGATCAAGGAACAAAAATTCTATATTACAATACTATCTAAAGGGGAAAAAAATAATAATTAAATTCAATGAAAAAATTATTAAGAACATGATTAGAGAGTTTGAGAGTATACCCGGTACAATAACCGTCATGACGGTGACGGGAACGGACACAAAGAGGTGGAGATAAACGAGAGTTGAGAGTCGAATGCGATGCCGTGAGGTTTGGGTGAAGGCGACCCCTTTTTATAGTCAAAATCCTGGCTGATGCTATAACAAGAAGGATTCTGTTTCGGAAATAACTACGAGAATGCCATTTTAGATTTGGGCTGACCGGAGGATTCTGTGTTGGCAAACTTGCCTAATATTACTAGAATTTGAAATTTATCATTTTTGTTGTTGTGTTAATCCTTTTGACTTGTAGAACCTTTATATGCGAACTGTTGTTGGTGTGATCTTTTGTAATATTCTAACTTTAGTTTGAGCTTAATGGAGTTAGTTGGCGGAAAGATTTTGCTTCATCTTTTATTTTTATTTTTGTTCCTATAAAAACTTTGTATTTGCAAGTTTTTCTTCGATGACCATAAACTACCACTTGATCTGGGAGTTTCCAAAGGGGCACACCAGTTTTCCTAATGAGCCCACTTTCCAACTGAAAATCTGAACTAAAAAGAACTATGTAGTGGGCTCACTACTAGAGAAAGTGGTGTGCTCCTTTGGAAACCCCCTTGATCTATTGCAGTCGCTAACATAATATCCGCACCAAGTCAATATTATAAGAATACTTCTTTTGCCTCATATTATCTACTATTATATATTCCTTTGTCCTTTTTTTTATGACAATGGACACAAAACAATAATTAACTTATACTTGCATTAGGGTATCATGTTTGGCATAATTTAGATCCCTTCAATAGTTAGACCCATGACTTCAAGAAAAAAAAAATTACTTCCTAATAAATTGGTCATCCCCTCTCCAACTTATGTACGTCTTAGTTTATACATAATTTAAGAATTAAGATTTTTTTTTTTTTTTTTTAAAAACACATTATTTAGCACTTGTTTTTCACTAATATGCATCTGCTATCCATAAACACATTTATCTGAATCATATTTATTCGTTTGGAGTAATGAACTAAATATAAAACTATCATACAAAGTTTACTTTGCACAACTTAATGGTGGTAATATATTTTATTTTTCATTCATAATCTCTGTTACCTACTACTACTGATATCTACATAGATAATACAATATAAATATGCCTATCAGTCTTGATGTCATCTTTGTTGTCTAAATATACACGGATAATTACATAACCTATTTATGTCATATTTATATGGTTCCCATAAAGATACTTGGATTTTTCTCACGTAGTTCCAATTATTTTGGATGTAATTTTCATGTAGACATTTCTTTTGGTTTAGTTAGTAAAATCCAAAACGTACAACTTTTAAGTCCTTACTTGCATTTTTACCAATTTGCCATCAGTCCTCCATTTGAGATTACTTGAATTTGTATCAACTTAACTACAAATTCCTCATCCAAAATGGCATTAGCCGCATTTAATGGAGTGATTTAGGGGTAGTTTCGAGAGAACCAAACGATGGTAATCCAGAACGTTTAGCTGTATGATATTAATGCTTGTGGTCTGTAATTTGAGAGAGAGAGACAGAGAGAGAGAGAGAGAAACCGGCCAAAAGGGTGACGTGGAAGTGAGTAGGGTTTTGGAAAGTAGCGAATCTGAGGGAATTTCTAGATGAGCACAGCTTTTTTTTTTCCTAGTGAGTCCACTTAAAATCTTCCCTTTATTTACTATTTTGCCATTAAAATTCTTGGTCAAAACTGTCCCTCCTTCACCCCTCTTTCATTCTCCCATCCATCTGGGACTGTTAGTACGGATGGATTGGCCTAGTCCGGATCAGACCAATCCATTCGGGCTAACAGTCCCGGATGGCTGGATCTGATCAGAGAGAGGGAGGGAGAGGCGGGGCGGCGATGTCGCCAGGAAGCTTCTAGAAATTTCCGTTTTTTCTCAAAGATAGAGAGAGAGTGAAATTGAGAAGAAGAAGATGAAGAAGAAGAAGACGATATGATGAAGAAGAAGAAATCAATCGGAGAGAGAGAGGAGGATAATTTAGGAATTTTGATGTGCTAACTGGGAAATCCCTTTCTTTTTAAAAGAGAAGGTGGGCTCAATAAGAAGGAAAAAAAACTGTGCCAATCTAGAAATTTCCGAATCTGCAGGATTTGGATGCATGTCACCGCTGGCAGCCGGTGACTCGGTCAGTTGAGGGGTCGGTGGCAATGGCAATCCGTGCAAAATTCTCCCACTTTGAGTACCACAAAATCCTCCATTATTTTCCTTCAGATTGCAATCGTATTATTAAATTATTTAAAATGAAAATTTTGGCTGAGATTCTCTTATTTACTTCTCTTTTTACCTTATGGGCGAAGGTTATTATATTCGATTGGTATCAGTAAAGGTAGAACAATTATTTTTTTTACTTCTTCTTCCTTTTAAGTATATCTTAAAAAAAAATTATTTTTCTAATTATATCCTCTTATATTTCTAAATTATTCTTATCTTGTTTTTCTATATTATTTCCATAGAAATATATTAAACCTTCGATAGAATAACAATATTTTTTTTCTTTTCTGCTAATCAAGCTTCCCGACTCCTGTCTCAAAATATTCTCAATTAGAAAAATCGAATATGGAGCCTTCTTATATTATCAAAAGACAATATACTTTCACGAAAATTTGAACTAGATGAAGCTTCCCATTGAAATAAATAACAGCTTATATCTTATCCCATTTATGAGGGACTTTGCAATCTACTAGAAATTTGCCTTTCGAAGATATAAGAGTATAAGTGAGTATCATATGATTAATTTCTTCGCGGAAAAAAAAAAAAAACTGAAAAAGATATAGTGTGAACAACTTTTAAGGGGATTTTGTTTTGAACGGAAAAATTATATTCCAAAAATCTCGGATTTAGATTTATTTTTGGATAAGTATGAAGAATACGTGGTGGGGTTGGAGATTTCGTCTATATCTTTGACCCGTAAACTACTCGCTTGTCTTGATTTTGAGTTTAAAGGGGTCGTGTCATCCAATTTGACTTTGTATTTGCTCGAATTTTTTGTGACGTTATCATTTTAAGGGATCATTTATATATAGTAGTACTCATCTCATGCTTGATATATTTGAGGATTTGCACATAATCTATGAAGTTTGCTAGGCGTAACTAGTGAGATAAACGATTAATAATCATTAATTAATCATTAGATGCACAATCAGCGCGAGAAGAAAGAGTTTCTTTTTCTCCGGCTGAAAATAATGGGATTTTTGTTTTCTTACTATGAAGACTATCATGTAGGTTTATATACGGATTGTTCGGGAAAAAAAAAAAAAAAAAAAAAAGCATAATTAATCGAGCGCATACACGGATCAACAAATTGGAAATTTTTACATGAAATCACTATTGAAGAAATTTGCTAAGTTTACTAGATTGCTCGCATCTTGTTATCGGCATACTTATTATTAATGGACTTACTTATCATTTAATGGGCAAAGATATATGTTTCTTTTTTCTAAATTGCAACGGTGCGACAAGCCAATTGCCTCTTATTCAAAATACTGCTGGCACCAACTGCATTGCTCCCCAACAGTAGAGTTGGACTAAGAAAGTATCGGTTGCCTTTTGTTAAATGTTGCATATATATATATATATATATATATATATATATATATATATATATATATATATATATATATATATATATATATATATATATATATATATTACTGTAGGAGAGCC
>JAYEPQ010000003.1:66606017-66663517 GCA_036321105.1 Dracaena cambodiana | reverse complement strand
TTCAATCCAAACATAGCCTTAGGGAGAGATTATCGTGATGGTTTGAATTCTCAGACGAACATAAGCTATTAGTGGTTTGGAATGCCTTGAAACGCCCTTTGATGCAAGTCGATTGATCACCCAGAGCAGATTAATGTATAATGCATATAATATTACCCACCTCTCATGAGCGTCAGAGTCCCATAACAACCTGTCAAGTTCGTCTTGCCTTGGCGCCCTGGATAGAATAGCATGCACCTAAGGTAAATAAGGAGGTAATAAGATTGGCTAACCTTACATGTGCCTTATCTTTTATATTCACCAACATAAAAACACTTTGCACGTAATAATTTTCTCAGACAATCACTTCAACAGCTTACAACTTGCACCATATCCACCAGATCCAAATCCCACTAAATAATAGCAACATCAGAGCACTAAAATATTGTGGCTGGCAATGAGATGGAAGCAAAAGCCCAACTTAAGCAAGGCATGGCTACATTAAACTCGGTTCATGGCGCAATTTTAAATGTCAACTATTTAAGGAACCAAATTATTGGACTGAGTCTAATAGAATATACTTCTTACTATCCAGTTTACATGAACTCTGATGCTTTAAACCCAACACAGTTCATAGCTTCTGCTCACACCACACAAACCATGAAGAGTTTCTAATTGAGTTATCAGTATATACACATAAAAGATAGAATTTAATTAGCAATCAAACCCGATTAAGACTGTTCATTTCAGCACAGGGCAGAGGGCACCGAGGAGTCACTACTCTGGACAAGTGTCTTCAGTGAAGTAGTTAAATTCTTAAGAGCAGCAGCTAGCCTTCTGGGCAACAGGCTGCCCTCGCATTTGCACTGTCGCTGGTCTAGTGGTGTTTGCAGCTGGTTGACTTGCCATCCTAGAAACAAAAACATCAATAAGGCATATTAAGTTTAATTTTAGAGGGAGCAAGTATAACAGCACAAAAGTATAATATTGATGATGATGATGAAGATGATCATCCTCACCGGCTCTTTATCTCAGCTGCCATGGTCATGAAAGCTTGCTCTACATTGGTGGCACTTTTGGCGCTAGTCTCCAGGAAGGGGATGCCTATCTCATCTGCAAGAGCCTTTATAGGAGCAAAACTTCACATTTTTAGAGAAAGAAAACCAAGTGGCAATTTCTGGAGATGCCAGTTCACCCACGAGAATATGTTCAACTATAATTACCTTCCCAGCTTCATAAGAAACTACCCTCTTGTCAGTGAGATCACATTTGTTTCCCACTAAAAGCTTGTTCACATTATCGCTTGCATAACGGTCAATCTCGTTCAGCCATTGCCTAACGTTGTTGAAGGTTTCCTGGTCAGTCACATCATAAACAACCTGCCCAAGAAAACATTATTTAATGTATGTTATACCACTATGGCTGGTTGATCAGACTGACCTTAAAAGATCAAAGATGATGACATCTTACTATAATCCCATGGGCACCACGGTAGTAGCTGCTTGTGATTGTCCTGAACCTTTCCTGACCAGCAGTATCCCACTACGCAGAAATGCGTTTAAATTTGTTAATAGATGTATAATGATCGGGATGAACTAGACTGACAAGCAACAGATTTAGAACTTACTATTTGAAGTTTTATAGTTTTTCCATCCTGCTCCACAGTTCTTATTTTCTAAAGAGGCAACCATAGAGAAGAATAAGTTGATCATAGTAAGTACCACGACGAACAATATAGCCATGTAATTTCACTTACAAAATCGACACCAATTGTGCTGATATAGCTCTCTAAATAAGAATCATCCTGCACAAGGGTCAAAAAAACCATTCATATCCCAACGTCAACTAATATTTACTAGTAAACCTCATGTCAATGCTATTAAAGCAGGATTCCAGTATGCTATATCACAAATCATACAAGAAATCTAATGATAAAAATGTATGATACAAGGATCCTTGTAAGTCTTCATCAAAATCAAGTAGTGACAGAAAATAGAAATCTTAATAGGGGTTTCAGAATTGCAAATATTTAGTTTACTAACTCAGGGATATCTTCTAGCATCAAAAATACCATGACCAACATTACTACTTCGGATGGCACACTAATGGGGTCATGGTAAATTACTGCAGCTCACCATTTTCTGCCAAAAATGGTGAATTAGAGTTCACTCTTAGAATTACTACCACCAATATTGCCATTTTAAATGGCATTCCAAGGGTTCATGGTAAATCCTAACTCACATTTTCTGGTAAACATGGTGAATTAGAGCTCACTCTCAAAATGAGATGAGCGATACCATCACCAATTTCCCTATAATGTGCAGCTCTCCTATGTTCCGTGGTTACATGTTATTCTCTCCCATTGCAGCCTCCTCTCATAACCATCAACCCCCCCCCACCCCCCACAAAAAAAAAAAAAAAAACCTTCTCCTTCCACACTAGACTTGCACACACAATCCCTCTACCCCAATTGCAATAGAGAACATTCAACTCTGTCCAAATACATGAAATTGGAATCCATTAATGCTCATATCTCAACCAAATAAGTTGCATTGCAATTGCAATTTCAATTCCATGATCTTAAAAGGTCCATAAATTGTATAGAGAACATGGACTTAGAATTCATGGAAACAAAATTGGCTCCATAGAATTAGTAACTCAATTGTGTATATTGTGGCAAACAGGAGCGTCATTTTTCAAAGTTCAATAAAAAAAATTTTAAAAAAACTATGTGCTTATTCCCAGAAGCAATACTGGCACCAGGCAGCCAGCCCTATGTGCTTGTTTGGCAGTTAAAAGTTTGTAAAGGAAGATAATGGGTTTAGAAACTCAATGGTAGTGGGAGTACATGATGTCCTCTATTTAACAATACACGGTGTGAAGCTGAGCCATAAGAATCTGGAATATTTTTTCTTGTTGAATGGGCATCCATCTCATGCACCAAATATAGACCACAAGACTAACATGGATATAGATTCCCCACATTTCTTGCTCCAAATTTCATCGGCCAAGAAATCACTGGTAATCATATAGCTATAAGTATAAACATTGGGAAACAAGATTTATAAATTCACATTGAGTGAATTATTTCCTTTAAGTTATTTGTACGTTAGCCAAGTCATAACCAACCAGACATTGTCATGAACAAATCTAATAATGTTGCCACAGCCCTTTTCTTTTGTTGTATACAACAACAACAACTAAGTTTTTTATCCCAAATACTTGGGGAAGGCTACATGAACGAAAAAAGAATCACGCCGGATCAATCACGTTGATAATCCTTCTCCATTCATTCCTATTAAGTAGTATCTCCTCATTTACACCTTCAAAATCCATATCTTTTCGTATCACCTCCATCCATATTTTTTTCGATATTTCCTTCGCTCGTTTAACTTGTCATACATTGATAAACACCCCTCGTCGAATTGGTGCATTTGTATGTCTACATTGCACGTGACCAAACCATCATAAGCGATTTTCTCGCATCTTCTTATCAATAGGAACTACACCCATCTTAATACGAATATTTTTATTTCTTACTTCATCTCTCCAAGTGTTGTCGCATATCCAACGAAGCATGCGCATCTCTGTTATACTTATCTTCTGTGAATGACGTTTTCTTTATAGCCCAACATTCCGTACCATATAATAAAGCTAGCCTAATAGCAGTCCGATAAAAATTTTCCTTCAGCCTTAACGGAATGTTAAGGTCACATAAAACTCATATTATGCTCCTTCATTTCAACCAGCCAGCTTGTATCCTATGGTTAACATCATTATCGATCTCTCCATTATTCTAAATAATAAAACTCAAATATTTAAACTGACTGCTCTTTTGTATCTCTTTCCCTCCAATGTTACAGCACTATAGTCTAAGGTCAATCGTTTACTAAATTTACACTCCATATACTCAGTTTTAGACCTACTCAATCTAAACCTCTAGATTCTAATGTGTGCCTCCATAACTCTAACTTAGTATTCACCCCTGTTCATGTCCATCAACTAAAACAATATCATCAGCAAATAGCATACAATAATGTATCTCATTCTGAATAGTTCTAGTAAGCTCATCCATCACTATAACAAATAAAAACATGCTCAATGCAGATTCTTGATGCAATCCAATTGTGATAAAAAAATTACTTGTTAGAGCACCACATGTTCTGACATTGACAATTATTCTATCATATATGTCCTTAATTATATCAATATACTTGACGGAGACTCTTTTCTTCATCAATGTCCACCAAAGTACCTTTCGTATTACCTTATCATAAACTTTCTCTAGGTCAATAAATACCATATGTAAATCTCTATTTATCTCTCGAAATCGCTCTATAAGTTAACGAAGTAAATGAATAGTTTCTGTCGTCGATCGCCCCGATATGAATCCAAACTGGTTCTCTAATATTTTAACAGTTTAGCTTAATCTATATTCAATTACTATTTTCCAAAGCTTCATAGTGTGATACAAGAGTTTTATTCCACGATAATTAGAATAATTCTAAATATCATTCTTATTTTTATACAGAGGTAGTAAGATACTCTTCCTACATTCATTTGGTATTTTCTTAATTTGCCAAATCTTGTTAAAAAGATTTATCAGCCACCTCAAGCCAATCTCTCCTAAATATCTCCATATCTCTACAGAAATCTCATCTGGACCAACAACTTTTCTTAATTTCATCATCTTAAAAACCTTTTTTACTTCATATTCTTTAATTTTGCGCATAAAATTACGATTCATATCCTCACACTAAATAGTATGATCTCCCAAAACTTGAATAAAACTATCATTATATAATCTATCAAAATAATCTTTCCATCTTTCTTTAATCTCTTCGTTTCGAACTAGAACCTTCTGATCCTCATTTTTAATACACTTTACAGTACATAAGTCTCTAAATTTTCTCTCTTATTCAAGCAATTATATATATATCTTTTTCTACCTCTTTATTGTCAAACTTCTCATATACTTGTTTATATAATTTAGTTTTTGCATCCCGAATAGCTTTCTTGGCCTCCTTGGCTAGCTTATATCTCTCAAAACTTGTTCCATCATTATTCTTCAAATCTCTATAAAGGTCTCGCTCGATCTTAATAGCATTTTTACCTATTCATTCCACCATGATGTGTCCTTACATGGTAGAGCACCGTCCTTCGACTCACCAAATACATGTTTAGCTACACTCTTAATGCAGCTAGCCATTTTGTTCTATGTTATATTGGAATTATCATGGTCCCTCCAATCTGCTTCTTGTACTACTCTATTTATAAAAACTTTTTAATTACCTTCTAGTCGCCACAATTTAATCTTAAAATCTAACTTATACTTGATCTTTCTAAGTCTCTTCCTAATCTGAATATCTAAAACTAAGAGTCTATATTGGGTAACTACACTCTCAACTGATACTACCTTACAATCGATGCAAGTATCTCTATCTACCCTCCTAGTTAAAAAGAAATCTATTTGGCTCACACTCGATCTACTTTTAAAAGTAATCAAATGAGAAACTCTCTTTTTAAACCAAGTATTCACTAAAATCAAATCATAAGACAAAGGAAAATCTAGAATTGAGTTGCATACTTCATTTCTTTCTCCAAAATCAAATCCTCCATGTACACTACCAAACCCATTACGACTAGTTCCTACATGCTCATTGAGGTCACCACCAATAAATAGTTTTTCTCTAGCGGGTATTTTTTAAATTATCTCATCTAGATCCTCCCAAAATTGATATTTACTAGATCTATCAAGTCCTCCTTGTGTTGCATATGCACTAATGACATTAAAAATCTATCTATCTAAAATAAATTTATCTAATAAAATTATATCACTCTTCCTCTTAACCTCCACTACATCTCCAAGTAATTGTTTAATCTATAATCACACCTACCCCATTATGATTTTTATCTCTACTCGTATGCCAAAGTTTATAGTCCCAAGACTCTATGACTTTAAAATTCTCACCTACCCACTTAGTCTCCTGCACGTACAAAATATTAGCCCTCCTTCTAATCGTAACATCAACTAATTTTGCTAATCTACCTGTAAGGGAACATATATTCCATGATATCAATTAAATAATATGTTCATGAGCTAACTTCTTTACTCCCACCCGCTCATTAAGGTGTGGGAACCCTCTTACAATTGACACCACATTCGAGCACCGACATAGCACGTCGCCTCTGAGTGACAACCTACCAATCCTCACACATTTTTCACTACACCCAAATTTCGATGTAACGCGTCACTTAGTAGGAAATACCCCAATGAAATTCATATTTTGGCTCATGTCCTAATATGTGACAATATTTTATGCTGGTTGTCATCGGCCTACCACAACCCTTCTCATTTATCATGTCTTGGGACAGACAGTGAAAAGATAAATCTTTAAGCACAGCACTGGCGGAGTTCTTTCCTTTTGTTGTATACCTTGTAATAATTATCGTAGTAGACTCACCTTAGGAATTTTGAAATGACAACAAAAAATAAGGCAATCAAAGCTTGTGAGTTCAAGATACTAATGTTGATTGTGGTGGTAAACAGACCTGCTCACCTGCTAGTATGAGATAGACATAATTATAGGGACTGTGATTCTTAGTTACTTTCCTTCAGTAGATAATAAATTCAAGGATATTATTTGAATATTCAAAATATCTACATCCAATAAAAACAGCTCCAGATCCATATATGGACATCAGTAGATATTGCTGATGATCTAAAGAAAGAAAGAAAAAAAGGTCCACCCTATAATTTATATTCCTTTTTACATTGAATTTAAAAAACATATAAAATCACTTTACTTCTAGGACATGATTAAGTAAAATGTTACAATACCGCAGAGACTCTGAAATATATGCCATAGGGCATGCCCTACCGCATTCAGTATTTTCAGATGGTTGACCACTAACTGATTCCAGAGGGTATGGCATATTCACAAGCACGCATGCAAATGCACGAGGGCACGGCACACATGTTAGATTGTCAATTTTATTTAAAGAGAGAACATGTTTCACCACAGGTAATGTTTTAGTACGCTTCATGCAACAAAAGCAGACAATAGTTTTACTAGTTCAGTTTTTCTCATTTGAGAACTTGAATCCTAAGTTCCTAACTTAAAATATTTGGAGAAGCAAATAAACTATGTCCTCCTAAATTTGATTACTGCCATGGTTTGAATGTCAGGAATGTAAATATGTCAAAAGCAGCTAAGAGAGTAGAACTATGCAAGACCCTTCACAGACTCTGTGATGCTTATAAATGAGCAGTCTGAAGGCAGCAGAAAGGATTCTCGTAAACGAGCATTTAGGTAACCAAAGATCCGATTACTACATGTTGCTTACACCATAATACCTATCTATGAGACCGACTAGGTCAAAATTAATACTACAAATGAGCTCACAAAACCAAATGATGTATGCTATTCAAAACTTGAGCTGGTAAACTATGTCCTCCTAAATTTGAATACTGCCATGGTTTGAATGTCAGGAATGTAAATATGTCAAAAGCAGCTAAAAGAGTAGAACTATGCAAGACCCTTCACAGACTCTGTGATGCTTATAAATGAGCAGTCCAAAGGCAGCAGAAAGGATTCTCGTAAACGAGCGTTTAGGTAACCAAAGATCCAATCACTACATGTTGCTTACACCATAACACCTATCTATGAGACCGATTAGGTCAAAATTAATACTACAAATGAGCTCACAAAACCAAATGATGTATGTAATTCAAAACTTGAGCTAGTCAACTCATGTGCTCAGTTTCATACTACCATCATGGCCTGTTGAAGGATTTGACACACTACCTACAAGTTGGACATTTAAGTCATTCCTGTCATAACCTAAGAGTATGCACTGCTTTCCCAAATCAGTAGGAGCAAGGCATGGTAAAACTTACCAGTGATTTTCATTGCCATGCTCATACTAGCTAATCTATTATATTCAGAAAATAGTAATACATAACAAGTTTAGCCTGGCACTACTAAGCAAAAATATGAGTAGCATGGTTCTCTATTGTCATTGTTCTCCTAGCAGTATCAGGATTGTATTGGTATATGTCCCAACAACAACAACAACAACAACAACTAAGCCTTTTATCCCAAGTATTTGGGGTAGGCTACATGAACCAAAAAAAGAATCACGCCAGATCGATCACTTTGATATTCCTTCTCCATTCATTCTAGACTCCATATCTTTGCGTATCACCTCCATCCATGTTTTCTTCGGTCTTCCCTTCGTTCTTTTAACTTGTCCTACATTGATAAACTTCCCTCTTCGAACTGGTGCACTTGTAGGCCTACGTTGCACATGACCAAACCAGCGTAAGCGATTTTCTCGCATCTTCTCATGTATTGGTATATGTCCCATGTTCTAAAATTGCATTTACCTGATAGTACCTCCAAGTATGTATCATTTTTACCCAATGATTATAACATCAATAGCCAAGAAAAAAGTTGATAATATAATGACAACAGTAGCTGCTTGGAAGTAATCTATAAGAAATTAAAAAACTATAAACCAGCAGAAGAAATGAAGTGCCTTTGAAATTGAGTCAAACAAATAGAAAATCACTGTGATTGCCAAATCAATGGACATGATTAAATTATTGTATGCAGAACGAGTGATGAACAGAAAAAGGTGGAACAGGACCCAAAATGTTCTCACCCATAGCAAAGGTCACCCAGATCCAATAAATAATGTCAATTACTCAAAAGTGAACCGGATAAAGAGCCACTCCCTGATTGATATGCATCAATTAAACAAAGGGCATGACAAGATCATTTAAGGCATAGTGCAAACTTGAAAACAACCTATGACGTACTATCTTAACCACAGTAGTATTCTGCATGTACATTAATGTTTGTAATAAATTATTAGTTGTACCTTAGCTAGAATGTATACAAAATCTATATTTTTTAAAGACCTTTACAACATCTGGATATTCATGCTTGATAATGACATAACTAAAGCTACAGAAAAGGAGCATAACAACAAAAAGAAAATCAGTCATTGATCCACTTACTTTCACTTTTCGGACATCACCCATTCCATTGATTCCCAAGAATAAAAACAATATCATTGTCTCTCCCTCTCATATTCCAGAACGAGGTGAGTTTTTGTTTGCCAGTTTACAATTGATATACGTTAGTAATACCCTCCCCCATTTGAGTGGAGATGCCAGGTTCAACTCTCCCTGCTGTCGATTGGAGAGGATTAATTTGGGTACTGGTTATGTATGTGGGGCTGGAAGGTAATTTCCATTTAATTTGAAGGGAGAAACTTAGTTTAAATTGAAAAAATTTATATATGATTGAAGACAATTAATTTGTGAAGGAAGACGATATTGTCACTTTAAAGGGTACATATCATACAATATACAAATTCACACACAAACATACAACAAGTTAAAGGCATTTATTCCATAACTATTATTTCATTTAATTATATTAAGGCTTGTGCTTATCACATAACATATATAATTGCTGTAATGGATGAGTGGTGCTCCTGAAACCAGTGGCAGAGCTTGTGGATTGGTTAATGCAGATATAAGTAAACAGCTCGATAGTTAAATGGGCTAAATTTTATATTTTAGTTGGCTCTTTCCCAGTATATTTATGGACGTACAAAAGAACACCTGATATAGACATCTATACACCCATACGGATTTGTCTTTATAGAAATTTATATCACACATCTACATGAACATTAAATCTACTCATGTTTTCTGTTGCCAACAGAAGGCACTGAATGATCTGTAATTTCAACACTTGTAACCTTTAACCAAGTTGATAATCATGTTTATATGCATTAAAGAACAGGCTAGGCATTTGCTAATATCTATCATATCGCCTTCCCCAACTTGTTCTCTATCTATGGTACCCTATTCTGCCTAACAACCTATTTGATTTGTACTAACAGGGTTAGGACCGCTCCTTTGGGCTGGGCGGATGACTTAGACTATTGATGAAAACAACCTGTTCTTGAACAATATAATTGTATAATAAGAAGAAAATTTTGTGTTAGTTCCTTATCTGATTCTTATAATATTCAACCACTCCCGACACCCTAGTTTGCTATATAACTGCAATCCAAACCTAACCCTAACCCTATGAAAGCACAACCCTAGATGCCACCTGTCAGGATACAAACATAATCTTCATTTCTAAAGATAGGAGGTTAGAAGCGCATTCAAACTTCCAATCTATTTACTTGACTTTTTGTCAGACCTAGAGTTTCCTAGACTTGGTGTGCATATAAGATCCAATGTCTAGACACAACCATATATATCTATAATTATAAGTTTTTTGAAAGAACCCTGAACAGTTGGCTGGAGGCTTTTATTGATAAAAACGAAGAATCTCTCCAACATACTATGGCCTAGAACTTGTTTAAAATCAAGAAGTGGATACATGATTTTGTGATATATCAACCTTTCAAAATAGAGTAGAAGCTTATTTACAGTCATGTCAAGGTACAACAATAATAAGCTTTTTCCCCCAAAACTTTGGGGTCAACTACATAAATCTTTGCTCTCTAGTCAACTCTACCATGGGCATCACTTCAGTTAAATTAACTTCCATAACCTTCTTTTACTCAAAGAAAAGATAAGACATAAAAAAACGTGACTGATTTAACTAGCAAAGAGCAATATATCATTAATAATTCACTTAATCTGTCACACATTTTTCAATTGTTTCACCCTGCAATCTAAAGTCTTAACAACATTTTTTGTATGACTGTACACTCATTCCACCACACTTCAGGCAGACGATCTCAGTTTGACATCAATATTCTAAATAATGTAACAATGTGATGCACAGAACTCCACCAACTTTGTTGATTTAAGAATAAAAAGAAACAATATGTACAATAAAGAGGCAGGAAAATGGAACATGCACAACAGAATTGCTAAAGATTATAATATTAGTCAAAAAGATTTTACCGCAAATCTCAAAAGAAGGCATGACTTGCCGACCCCAGAATCACCGATGAGCAAAAGCTTGAAAAGGTAGTCACTGCAAAATGAACATTGATCAATTTGCATACTACATTTAGCATAAACACATATTTCTCTTTCTCCACAGTCCACACTTGCACAAACATGTGCATATACACACACAAATACCATTCGTGTAGATACCAATTTGCAATTGAAAAATAAACAAAATAGAACGGAAAATACTTAGAGCACAGATTATGCACTCTGTATCTCTTAATTTGAAGAAATGATATTTGACAATATGATTAATTGTGGGAGGAAGAAAACAATGTGCATACTGCCTTTCCTATATCTCATTCCCATCTAATTCAACTGTCTATCCGATAATAGGTGGATCCAAGAATGACAGAAATAGCGAAAATGACAAAGTAAGCAATGAACATGATTGATTCACATGAGTCATTTCCTTGTATGTTATTTACTATTAGATACCAAACAATTTCATATAAATTTATCTTTTTATGAATCAAATAACAATGGTAAAAATAAACAACAAATTCCCAAAATAGTCCTGACTTTAAGTGGAAGAATGAGATTTGACATCGTTAAAGGTGGTAAAGCTCTTATTAATGAGAGGAAATGGAGTACCTTAACAAGGTCTACCAAACAACTGCTAGAATGAAAATATTTAATGCAAAATTGACACCCCAAAAATTCAATGCCTTCTTATTAGAAAACAAGTTAAATGCATAATTTCCAGCATATGTAACTGAAGTTGAGGTAGGAAAAAGAATAAAAGGAGAATTTGATTCAAAGTGGATAGCCTAATCAAACAAACTACTGGACCAAGCTCCCACTAGTCCATCAGCCTTGCATACTTGGGTACTAGAGATCATTTACACAAACCTCACCCTATTTCCCTTCCACTGGGCTCTCAATCTCCAAAATAACAGTTAAAACATAACTTTTAAAAAGAGATACCCCTATGTGACCATGACATTGTTCAATCATTTACCTACTATACTACATATTGACCGTGACATTGTTCAATCATTTACCTACTGTACTATATAATGACAAAGTGATTGATGAGTTATGCAGATCATCACCCATAGGTTGATGAGTTCTGCAGGTCATCACCCATAGGTTAACATGCATTTGCTTGAGGAACTAATTTCAAGAGGAGATTCTAGAAATTAGGCAACAATAGAAGTGCTTAAAAGACAGCTTGAAAACAACCTCAACGTCATTTCCATAACAAAAAAAACATCAAAACAATGATATATCTCCCAAAGTCTTATGTTTTTAAACTATTATAATTGATGCAATATTACCAGCCATACTCCAAAAGAAAGTAAAATATACGACCACAGATTTACTCAGAACTTGTTTTTGTACCGCTCAAAACTTCATACCTAGACCAATCTTCCAACTGAGCCCAAAAACAAAATTAAACGTCTAACATTAGTTTCATTCATCCCACATACAAACATAAAACTTAAAAGAGTGAACATCAGAAATTAACTAGCTTAAATTCCCAACAAATCAGGCTAACATATCATACTGTATACATATTAGTCTACAATTCTTCAGCAGGCTTACATCATAATAATCAAAAGCTTTGTATCCTAAAAGGATATTTAAAAAAAGAGGGGAAAAAAGGTATCTATAAGCCAATTAATAACCTAACCGAGAGAAAAAAAATTCAAGAATAAAAAATTTGCTCTGGTCCTTCCTTTTTCAAGAAAGATAAAAGAAAAACAAGCATGATGTCATGGTCAGCCTTGTTCATTTTTGAGTTAAAGATTCATTATATGTCTACAACACCCTTCGTAGTTAGCTAATCCTCCCTAGCTTGGGTTCACATGGTTGAGCAGGCCTAATTAGCTAATCCTCCCTACTGTGGGTTCGCATGGTTGAGCAAAGTTTGGTCATAATGAACCAATACCTAGACCTAAAAGATCTTCTGAGCTACATTTAAGTTCTATGTTCTACCAATGAATGGTTTGGATCTGTTCATGGCTCGATTGGCGATCGATGAACAAGACAGATTGCAAGAGGCAAACGGTACAAATCCCACGATCATTCTCTGTATGCATTTTCTGTACTACAGAATTATATTCCCTGACCCTTACGTTGCTACCATTTACTTCTCCAGACCGAACCATATTGCGAAAATCCACACAGAATGCAAATTATAAATGTGACATTACGGCAAAAGTGAAACTCTGGAAGTTAGTTATACAAATAACATCGATTATCAACAACTTTAATTCATTCAAAACCCTCGACCTCACATGAGTAGGTACAAGTACTGCATTTGCACCTACTCTGCTTAACAGGAACGAGCTAATAAGTAAATTGGTTGACAGAAAAAGGGAAAAGAGTAGGGTTTATAGTATCAAAATTATTTCTCCAATTGACAATATGATACAATTATTCATTAACGAAGCATGTTGGTTCTTATCAATTTAGCAAGAACCCAGTTCATCTTTCACACTATGTATAGCATTAATAAATCCACCAAATAGACAAACAAAGAGGAAGAGAATCATGTAAACAATCTCCAAACTAAAATTAAAAACATCAAACAAACACCAAAAAGCATCAAATGATTAAATAACAACGAACAAAGAGCAAAGACAATCTCTTTATAACCTTAATCCATCTCAAACATCTAGATTCATCACAAAGGATCTCAGGTCGAGATCCCTCTCACAAGATAATATATTCAACCCCTATCAGGTCAACTAGTCTTCAACGCATACAACTAGAATCCAAAGAAAACTACCAAAAATAAACAATAAAATCAATCTCACAATATGAAATTAGAGAAGAGTACACAATCCGATCATAACCTAACCCTAGGAAACCAAAATCCCCAAAAACACCATCAGATATCGAGGAAAAGAGGTTACTATTCGGGATTCATGGCGGAGAAACTGAGATCGAGTTCGCGTCCCTCGAAACCCTACGGATCGTCAGCGAAATCTGGACGGAGAAAGGAGCGGACGAAAAAAATTGGGGGAAATTTAATTTAATTTTGTTTACGCTTTTTAGTTGAAAATGAAGGGGAGGGATGATGAAACATTGGGAATGGGGGCTTGGCTTTAAATAGTTGCGGTGGCGTTTCGGTCATTGATTGCTTCGTCACCCGGCACCGAAAGGTGTCACTGTCGACCGGCCCTTCGTGCTGGAATCGACTCCCGTGTGAATCCCAGCGCACGCCTTACGTTCTGTGGAGGCGGGACTTGGGTTGCAACTGAGGATGGTAATAAATGGATTCGTGTGTCAACTTTTTGGGAATTTCTACATGCGCCCCCGTGTCTTTCCTACTGATCCCGATTTCTTAATAAATCACGTGAGAATTTAAAATATGAATATTTTTTTTTAGTGATATCTATTTTTTTTCTATCTTTTCAGAATTGTACTTTCTCTTTCTTCCAACCTAGCATTGATGGTGGAACAGCGGCCCGACAGCAGCAGCTGTCGCTGCAGCGGGGCGACGGCAATGACGACAACAGTCCTATAAGAATAAGAGCGATTGAGAGTTTTTTTGTCCAAAAAAATAATTGCTAATTTATAATTATTTATTCTTTAACCAGTAGGCTCACTGAGAAAAACATAGGGTGCATCTAGAACTTCCCCAATTTTTTTTGTCAATCTTACATAAAATTTTGAATTAAAATTAATTTTTTTATTCAAAAAATTGTATAAAATGAATTAAAAATTAACCTTTAAACACCTCTGTTTTCGTCTCTAGTAGTAACTTGTGGTTTTCGGAATGCAGGGGTGAGCGTGGTTTGGATTTTATCAACTTTTGCAAAAGCGAATCAATTCGAAATAGGAACCGAAACCAAAATGTATTGATTCGGTAATTTGGTTCTAACTTTTAAGTAAGATATGTTTAAAAAATATAATTTTATTCATTTTAGTGAACATAGTTCTTAGAATAACCAATTGATATATATAATGTATGTATGTTTATATGTGTATTTATGTGTATATACATACATATACACATTTATTTATCTAATTTTTAAATTATTCAGTTGGCTCGGTTCGGTTTTCGGATTGTAAAGATCGAAACTAAAAACCGACCAAATTATTTCATTTCAGTTTAGTTTTTTTTTTTCATATCCGTTTTAATTTGTTATTTTAGTTTCAACAGAACTTTGCTTACCCCTTACATGGATGTATTACTTGTTTGTTTTCTCCCGTGAATTAAACTATAAATATATTTTCAATAGGGGTTATTTAGTTGCTTTTTACAAGTGAAATCCACTTTTGTAGTAATAAAAATTATTACAACTTGTATTACTGTGTTTGAATTGAAAGTTGCAAGTAGTTACTAAAGTTGCAAAAACTTTTAAATATTGAATTTTTATTTTCAAAATCTCTGAAAAAACATTTCATTTATCAATAATACAGTTATTGCTTGCAAATAAAATAATGAAAGTGACTTAAATATTAACTTTATAAGAAATAAAGTTTTCAATAATGATGCATTTCTTAAACGGGGGGGGGGGGGGGGAATTGAGATGTTTACTTCACACAACTTTATCCCCAAAAGATTCTAAGTGTAGAGTCATGAATATTTTCCATGTGGCGTCCAATAAATTAACAACTTTCATAGACTTTTGTAAATAACAAAAGCTAAAAAATTTGAATCTAGGATAGTTACAATTGTCAACTGATTTTTTATAATGACATAAATAAATTTTAAGAAAACAATGCACGTAATTACTTAAATAATTTAACTTTGATAATAATCTTATCCATGAACAAAGATAAATAGGAGTTTTTACATCCCTTACATCTTTAAAAATTAGAATTTAGTCCCCAACATCTTCATATTTATAATTTAGTCTCCAAATCCTTTAAGTTACTCTGATTTAGTTCCCTAGCCATATTTTTTGCCTGAATTTTCTATTATACTCCTGAGTTACTTCATTTTAGTCATTCTTTCCCTCTTCTTTCTCTCTTCCTCTTTTCATTGGGTTCTCTCTTTATTTTTCTCCTATCCCTCTTCCCTCTTCTTATTGGGTTCTCCTGAGTTATTTCCCTCTAGAGATTAATTAGTAGGGAAGAGATAGAGAAGAATAATTGAGAGAAGAAACTAATAAGAAGATGAAGAGAGGAGGAAGAGAAAAGAGAGGACTAAAGTGAAATAACTTAGGGGTATAACGAAAATTTTGGGCAAAAAATATGGTTGGTGACTAAAGTGGACTAATTTAAAGAATTTGGGGACTAAATTATAAATATGAAGATTTGGAGGACTAAATTCTAATTTTTAAAGATTTAATGTACAGATATGTAAAAATGGTTTAATAATGTCAATAAATACCATATACCCACTTCTAGTATAACAATTAATCGCAGCAACAAATTTAAATAACAATTGAAAGCTTAGTTATTGGACCATAAAATGATTACAATATACTAATAAGATTATTATACTTAAAAAATAACCGATTATTCTCGCAAACAATAATTCAATTAAAACCAGTGCTCGCCTTAAAAAAAACATTAGCTAGATAAATGTAAAATTGATATGCAACTATTAGCATCCATAAACAAAAAGAGAAATTAAACAAGAAACGAAAAACTCATGTTTAAAATAAATCCTAAAATAAATCATCATCTTTATTGATCAATGGCTTCATTAAAAGTTATTCAATAGATTTGATAAAATTAATATAGCTAAGCACCCTCGAAGATATAAATATAGTAGAAATAAATGTTGCACATAAAATAAATGAATAACATAAATTTATATGTAACTATTATTTTTTGTAAGTAGCATGCACAATTTTTACAATGAGCATGCACAATAGAATCTTACAGTGAGCAGGCATACTGTTTATAAAATAAATAATACAATGTAATAAACTTAAATTGAAACATTAAAAAAAATTAGTGATTTATTCTCAACGATAAATCAATGGATGCAAAAATAATAATTGTAATAATAATAATGACAACGATATAATTGTACAAAGAAGGACGAAAGAAAATTTTCAATTAGATAGACTAATCCAATTACATGAAGCAAGAAAAAATTTAAATGAAACACAAAAAGGTTGATAAGGGTTTATTTTTAATGATAAATCCATGGTTGCTAAAATTAAATGATAGGAAAAATTAAATTAGATACCCAAATTTAATTATATGAAATGAGAACAAAGATTAAAGTAAAAATAAAAAAGTTGAAATCATTTTTTTTTTCCGATGATAAATCCATGAATGTGCAAAAAGGAAACAAATTTCTGTAAATAGATAGAATAATCAAATCACACGGAGCAAAAAGGTAAACAAAAAAAAGTAAAAAACATGATATTCTTCAATAATATATCAACCTTTATATATAAAAGAAAGAAAGAAATAATCGGATTGATAATCCAATCACATGGGACAATGGAAAATAATTAAATGAGAAAAATAAGAGAGAATTATTTTCAATTATAAAACCCATGGCTGCAAAAAAAAAAGGAGATTATTTTTAAAATTAGATAGAATAATCCTATCAAATAGAACAAAAAAACATTAAGGCTGTGTTTGGATTGAAGGAAAATTAAGGAAAAGAAAAGAAAGGAGAGAGAAAGAGAAAATGATATGGAAATTGGTTTTCTTTTCTATGTTTGGTTAGAAAGAAAATGAAGAAGAAAATCTCAAGGAAATTTTAGAAGAAAGCAATTTCTTATATTTGGTTGCTCAATAGAAAATTAAAAAGAAAATATAATTTTAATTAAACTATATAAAATTTTAATATTAATTTACATATTATTGATATGATTTTTAATTTTTAAATAATTAAGCATGTAATAACGAAATGATCCAAACTTTAAAAAAATTAAAAATATTTTGGAACTAAAATTAGAAGGAAATTTCTGCAAAAATTTCTCTCCCTTTTTTCTTTTTCTATCAACTTTTCTTTTCTTTCATTTTCTCCTGGGTTTGAGGAAGAAAAGGAAGAAAAAAAAAAATCTAATACATTTTCTCTCACTTTCTTTTCCTTTTATTTTCTCTCTAATTTTCCCTCTAACCAAACAGTAAAAAGTAATTTTTCCTTTCCTTTTCTTTTCTTTTTCTTCATTTTCCCTCAATCCAAACACAGCCTAAATGAAAAACAAATAAAGTAAAAAAAGAATTTTATATTCAATGATAAGTCCAATACTGCACAAAGAAAGAACAAAATAAAATTAAATGACAGAGAAAAACTTAATCAAATGGAACAATAAAAAGTTAAATGTAAAATAAATAAAGTCTAAAAGGATTTCCATGAAAGATAAACCTAGGGTTGCACAGAAAACAATAACGGAGAATTTAATAAAATAGATATTTAAACTAGAGAGAATAGTAAATGATAAATAAGAAAGCAAAAGAGAACTTTTTTTTTCTAACGATAGATTTTATTAAAAAATCATTTTAATTAAAAAAACCACATATATATATAAAGGAGAAGAAATTTTGATGTCAATGATATCTGAATCAATGAGTCCTGATCATAATTTTAATTTTTTAAAAAAGTATTTTCTAGGGACAAAATTAGGATTTTGAAGAAAAATGATACTTTGTGTAGATGATGAATCATTCCCATATATTGCTATTTGGCATTGGATTTGGATTAGTATAAATTGATACGTTTTTGATAACTGGTTGGATGTAAGAGGAAAAATGATAGAACACTTGTAGATTGAAAATGGGGAGGGAAAGCAGATAAGATAAGAGTTGATTTAGATAATTGGATTTAGTATTGAATTGGTTTTTTTTTTTTGGTAGATATTGAATTGGTATTTGGTAATTCAGTAGTATCCGAATCCGAACTCAAACCCGGATCCAATAAAAATACGTATTCGGTAAATATCTTAAAATTCGGGAGTTTCTAGAGGGGCACATTATTTTCCTAGTGAGCCCAGTTTTTCTAGTGAGCCTACCCTCACTTTATTTCTTTTCCTCTTCCTCTTTCTCTTATTTAAACCCAACTCTTTTCAACTCTAAACTCCCATCTCCTCCTATCTCCCATTATAGAAAAAATGGTGTGCCCCTCTAGAAACTCTCGTTTGGATCCGTCCGCATCATAGAACCCTAAAAACCTACAGTAAAAATTCGTTTTCCTCAAATTCCTGGAAGAAAAAAAAAATGGAAACAGGGAGATTTCAAATGGATTTGGGCAATCTAATGGCATACGATCCAACTCACTATTTCCAATCCATCCATTCGTCAAGATAAAAAAAAAAATTCAATCTTTGCAACAATTTTGCTTCTAGTGTTTTTTTTTTTAATTTAAAAAAAATTATAACAAGCAATAAAGTTATGATCTTGGATGAAATTTTAGGAAAGAACTGACAAAGAAGTATCTTGAAAATGGGACGGAGTTAGTTTAGGCCCTCTTTTTCTACTGTCCGGACTGGAAGTGTGGACAAAAAATACCGTCCGGATTTCTAGTCCGGATAGTTGAGATTCGTCCGGACTGTCAGTTCGAACTCTGAGTTTTTATTGGATTCATAATTTTTATCAATTCATAATGTTTCTAGGGTTTTTGAGTAAGTAAAAACTAATAAATTCAATTTTTGAATTTAATTTGTCAGATAATTTAATATAGGAACATATTTGATGGAATAGTCGTGGATTTTAGGTTTTTTATTTTTTTTCTTTGGATTAACTAAACTGGAGTTTGAGAAGAGAAGGAGATAGAGGTTGAAGAAATATGTATTCTAGTCAAAAAAATCGATGGCAAATTTGTAATAAGAAAGAAGTTTTTAAGTGGGCGCACTGGGAAAAATGGTGTGCCCCTTTAGAAACTCCTAAAATTCTACCCGAATGCATTTTAAAACGCACACGGGTCCGGATTGAGTAAAATCCGAATCCGTTTACACCTTTGTATGTACTCAGCCCTTGAACAAGGGAATTTCTAGATGGGCACAGGATTTTTCCTAGTGAGCCCACTTTAAAAGTCAAGTTTTTTTACCACTTTGCCATTTTGTTTTTTGGTCAAAACCACCCTTCCACACCTCCTCCTCCATCCTCCCATCCCTGCTTCGTTTGTTTCCCGTGTGAAACCAGAGAGAGAGCAGCAGGAGAGGAGAAAAAGAGGGGAAAAAAATTCCATAATAAGTATGATCTGAAGTTGTATCTTTAAGATATTTTATCACTATAACAATGAATTATATAAGTTTGATTATACTTGATTAGTTCATGAATTTTGTTGTCTTTGTGGTTGAATGCTCCGGTTATTTATCATGGAATTAGACAACAAATAAGAATGATCCGGTTATTTAATATTGATACCCAAACTCTTTATTGAAGAATTTGGGACAACTGTGCATTAATACCCAAACTCTTTATGCATGGGACAACTGTGCATTAATATCCGGTTATTTATTAAATACCCAAACTCTTTATGTTAAACTCTTTATTGAAAAATAATTCGGACTAGCCAGCCCGGATGCGAACCCTGCATCCGGGCTAGCAGCCCCGGACCCAGTGCACGGGTCCGGGCTAGTTAGCCCGGACAGTGGGCCAAATTTCTGCCCCACTGATCCGAGCTAGCCAGTCTGGACCAGTTCTCTCTGTCCGGGGCTGCTAGCCCGGATCAGATGCATAGGTCCGGGCTGGTTAGCCCGGACAGTGTGCCCAAACTCTGATTTCTTGATCCGGGTTTACAGTCCCGGATCACCTAAAAATGATCCGATTCTGTAAATCCGGATCATGGATATAGTGCCAAAGATGTCCTGATACGGTGTGTACAACCCGGTAGATAGTAAATTTGTTATCAAATCAAACAATAGTAATTTCTGAAACTGATGTTGGTTAAAACAGAATAAAAAAAGTGCATGTCAAAGAACAACGGCATCATTGATCCAACATATCAACAACTTCAAATACGGTGTGTACAACCCGGTAGATAATTAAAAAGTTATCAATATCAATACTTGTCCACGTTGCATACCCCCAATTTGGTATCAAAACACACAATATCAACAAATCATTCATAGTTTCAAACACATAGAACAACGACAACTTCATTTTGAGTTTGAGACTCATTTAAAAACAACGACAACTACAACTTGATATATATAATATGTTCCTTGACTACAACTTCATTTAAAGGAAACGACAAATTAAAATGAATCTTTGTTCCATGCTAACAATTTCATTTTGAGTTTGAGACTCATTTAAAAAATTTAAAAACAACAAATTCTAGATTCTTCGAGACTTCCGAGCGGGTTGCTTCCTTGTGGGTTGAAGGCGTCTTGAAGGGTCTCTGTGACAGCATTAACCTGCGAATCCAGTTCTTCACGGATTTCAGGAATGTTAGTATCGACGGCTGGACGGATCCCTGTTTTCTTCCTCCTATTCGACGTTGTTGGTCAAATCCGAGATGGTTGCGTCGGATCCATCTGTAAATCACCAAAGATTTTATTTACACAATGGAATTTTAAATTATCAAACATCACATATCACAATATGCCAATTATATTTGCATATCTAAATCCATTAAATATCATAACATAAACATACAAGATCTACATTTTAATTTATTCCCGATTCGAAAATAAAAAATTAACCATCTAATCCAAGCAAAAAAAAAAACCCAACTAATATTCATAATATAAATTTTGCACTTAACTATTACAAATTCCAACTAATATTAATCCATAACAACAATATAATCTAAACTATTTTAACCTTTAATTTTACCATAACAAAATATAAAGAAATTATTTTTTTCCAAATCTCTTTGCCTCTCAACTAAATCTACCCTCATCAACACTAATTTTCAAAATTTTCCCTAAATCAAAATGCAAAAAATAACACAAAAAATTAGGATTTCATCTTTACCTTCAAATCAAAAAAACCACTAATTCCTCTCCTCCTTCAAATCCACCTTTGTGGCGGAGTGTCGGTCGGAACGCTGGGGAGGAGAAATGGGTGGTCCGACTGGAGCTCGTGGATAAAAGATTTGGATTTATTGGGAGAGAGAGCGGATATGAGATTTGGATTTAATGAAGGAGTAGAAGGGGGGAGAGATGGAGTTGGAGAAGGAGGAGTTAATTTTGAGGGGAGAGAGATGAGTTTGAAAATTCGGTGGGAGAGAAAGAGATGGAGATGATGAGGGTAAAGTTGGTATATAGGTGTGCTCACTAGGAAAAAACAAGAGATTTTAAAAGGAGATGTGCGCACTAGGAAAAGTGGGCTCACTAGGAAAAAACCTGTGCCCATCTAGAAATTCCCTTGAACAACTATCGTCTTCGTTTAATTCATTAAACCCTCATTTGCACGCCGACAGCCGATCGCTAAAACCTAAACCCTAGCCAACGGAGAGAACTTACAGAAACAAGATTTTTTAGAAATCACCACCAGAGAGCAAGAAACCAGTTGCAATGAGGAAGAAGGTTGACGACCGCATTCGGACCCTAATCGAGAACGGCGTTAGGCTGAGGCACCGATCGATGTTCGTCATTGTCGGCGACAAATCTCGAGATCAGGTCATCTTCTTCTCACAAAATTTCGATCTTTGTTCAGTTCATTGAGAAAGCGATTCTTCCTTTTTTGATCTTTACAGATTGTGAATCTTCACTACATGCTGAGCAAGTCAGTGCTGAAATCGCGTCCTACTGTGTTGTGGTGTTACAAGGATAAGCTAGAGCTCAGCAGGTGTGCACTTTTGGGCCCTAATTTTATGTTTTTTTTGTACAAAAATAGAAGTTTTATGTACTCAGTAATTTCTGCTTAAGTGATAAATTTGGGAAATTTAGGTCTCCTAATTTATTTTTGGGGGTACACTCCTATCAAAGCTCACATCTTGCACAAAATTTGAATAATCAAGCCAAGTCTCGTTGATTAATTATTTAACAACCTAAAAGTTGTATCGACTTGGGTTAGTTGCACCCAAAAGGAATTTGGACTCTTTGTAAAGAGGGCGTTTTGAATATTATAGTTTCTGGGTGTTGTGGCTTTTCTTCTTCTTTTCGTTTTGTGCTTGAAGTGTAAATTTGTGAACATGGTAAGAAATGACTGAAGAAGTTTGTTGTTTCAGTCACAAGAAAAAACGTGCAAAGCAGATAAAGAAGGTTATGGCGAGGGGACTACTGGACCCAGAGCGAGTAGATGCCTTTACGCTTTTTGTGGAAAGCGGAGACATAACTTATTGCTTGTACAAGGACTCGGAAAGAATTCTTGGGAATACTTTTGGCATGTGCATCTTACAGGTTTAGTATTTTAGTTCACATTTTATTATGGATATAGTTTTGCTGAGTCCTTGATGAAAATGTTATTTCTTTTGTAGGATTTTGAAGCTTTGAATCCTAATCTCCTCGCCAGAACTATTGAGACGGTGGAGGGAGGTGGCTTAGTAGTTTTGTTGCTCCGCTCCTTATCATCACTTACTAGCCTATACACAATGGTTATGGTATGCTTTCTTTTTACTTAATCACTTTATTTTCTGGCTAATCGCAACTGATCATTCAATTGCTTACACTGGAGCTATTTGCCTGAAGCTCTGGTTAGCAACGGTTTCAGTGATATGTGGTTTACGGGATGGTTCAATTTGTATGACAAGCTATGTTCTCATGCATAAACTACTGAATCATCTGTTTAGTGCCTCTATCAGATCAGCAGCTTTGCCCCTGATTTCTTGCATTCTGCTTTACTAGCTATTTACTGTGTCAGTTCATTGATCTTGTAAATTGAGGTTTTGTATGATAGGATTAAATAAATTTGGTTTGCATCTGCAACATGTTCTTCAATCGTACAGTTTTAGCTTGTATATATGTGCTTGGGAAATTTGTGGTCGTGGCATGCTGCATTTTCTCCCAAATTAGTATGGTGCCATAAATTAAAATGTCTTTCATCTATTATCTTCTCTTTAAGAAGCTAATTTCTCAATGAAGATTATGTTCAGATTTTTATTTCCTTGTGCAACTGCGCATGATTGGAGGATCTGGTAATATTTCAGGATGTAGATTTCCCATAACCTGTAATGATTGTTAGAACCATGTAAACTTAAAATGCTTGCTCAATCGTCAGAACCGTACCAAATAATTCAGTATTATTATTGTTCCTGTGAGATTGGCAAGTCATGGGGCATCTTTTTTTATTGTTTTTATTTTGACCGGCTTCAGGATGTACATGAAAGGTTTCGGACAGAGTCTCATTCTCAGGCTACTGCACGGTTCAATGAACGTTTTTTGCTATCTATTGCGTCATGCAAGGCATGCGTTGTGATGGATGATGAGCTGAACATTTTACCAATATCTTCTCACATAAGAAATATTGAACCTGTATCAGTTGCAGAGGTGAGTTTCTCAAGTCATTAATTTTATCATGATTATTATTAATTTGTACTCTATTTAAATTTCTTACTATTAAAGTTAGTTAGTTCGACTAAATATTTGAAATTTGTTGCTAAATGAGGACACACTGACTGCGCCTTTTTTTTCATTTTATTTTTTTAATATTATTTAGTATTGTCTATGTGCATTTGATAATTCATATTCCGTCATTTCGTAAGGATCCAGAAGGGCTATCAGAAAGGGAGCGTGAATTAAAGAATTTGAAAGAGCAATTTCATGATGATTTTCCTGTTGGCCCTTTAATTGGGAAGTGTTGCACAATGGATCAGGTGCATGTTGAAACTTTGTCAATCCTAATTAGTTCATTAAAAATTTATTCGTGGTTCAGCTATAGATTAATCTATTTCTTTGCAGGGAAAAGCTGTCATAACATTCCTCGATGCAATCCTTGATAAGACATTAAGAAGCACTGTTGCTCTCATTGCTGCACGGGGACGTGGCAAATCAGCTGCACTTGGTCTTGCTGTTGCTGGCGCAGTTGCTGCAGGGTAGTACTTTGAACATAGCACCATTGGTCATGCGTTTACACCGCCGTCCACCCCATTTTGTTGTATTTTTTAAATATTATTAAGTCCTACAGGGTAACATTCTGTCTCCAGGTATTCAAACATATTTGTCACTGCACCAAGCCCTGAGAACCTCAAAACTCTATTTGAGTTTGTCTGCAAGGGATTTAATTCCTTGGAATATAAGGTTTATTGCTCTTCCTCTTGTGGTATTTGATGATTCTACTATCTAGTCATTGGTTATCTTATATTTCTTTCTACGAAGAATCTCCCTGGTTTAATTTTCTCTATATTTATTTAAGGAACCATTTAATTATTCTCGGAAAGACATACATCATCATTTACTTGTACATCGTATCAACAAGTTTTTTCCTCTCTTTGATCTTGATGATTATGACCTGTTATGGGATTAGTTGAGAGTTACTGGATGATGAATCTATACTACTTCAAAGCATAGTGCATAGTAAATTCTTAAAGTAGGATATGGGGACACGAGGATATGGTTATGTGTGTGCTTATTGTTTATGCATGTGTGTATTATAATAAACATCAGAACATGTAATAGCTAGGACGGGTTCTTCTAGAAGTAGAATTAAAGAAAATAATATTTTAATGATTTAAACTGTAAATTCTAATCAAATCACTGTTTTAGAGAACAATTTGAAAGTTCAATCGAATGCTCATAGGATGCAAGTCTGGGAAGCCACTCACGTGCTTGCAAGGCATTTAACTTCTATTAGCATGTTATCTCTCATATATAACAAAAATTTTTCTATGGATTTGAAGGCAAAGCATAGCACCATGTGCTGTTCACACAATTTTCAGGATCTTCTGAAAGCTGACACAGTGTTGACATGCAAAGTTTTGGTTTTTTAAAATCTGGCACAGATTCGAAGTGTCCAATTCTTGTCAGGCTAGTGTCGTGCAAATGTTAGTGTTGCATTCTTGGTGGTGTTTTCCCATTACATGGTTATAGAATATTGTGTGAATGCCTGTTCAATAGATAGTCATGGCGTGTCCTTTTTTCTTGTCTTCAGTTTTCTACATAAATTTGCTGGACAACTGCATGTTATTTAAAGTCGTGTATATTTTAAACAATCACAGCTAGTATATGTGAAGTGACATGTCTTAGAATGAGAGCTAAGTTATAGTGTTTAATAGTTCCTCCCAGTTCAATTATTGCATCCCCGATTGAGTATTTTCAGCCATGTCCATTTTGCAACCCTGGGAAAATTTATAAACTCAGTACAGTTGAGCTATCTTCACTTTATTTCTTGAATATATATAAGTAGCATGAGATATTCTTTGTTGGAGAATCATGGAACAAATAGTTATCTTTATGTTTTCTACTCATATCTTTATTACATTTGAAATTGCCATATAATTTTGTTCATATCACCATTATTTCCTGCATGTATAAATGTAATGAACTATATTGTCTTATACTTGCAGGAACACTTACATTTTGATTTGGTGAGGAGCACTGACCCTGAATTCAAGAAAGCAATAATTCAGATTAATATCTACAAGCAGCACCGTCAGACAATACAAGTACGTGCAGCTGTTGGTAAACCAGTTGATATAAATTGTATGACCTGTTTATGCATATCGAACTAGTTATGTAATAGGGAATGATGACCTCATTAGTCCAGTTGCCCTTTCACCTATATGAAAACACGGATTGAAAAAACTTTCTTTACTGTATCTTCTTTCTCCCTTTTAAATCCTTTCTCGACATTCAGTCCTATATTCTTTGCTACTTCTGAAATTTATACTCAACAATCAAGCCATATCTTCCTTTCATTGTCTCTTGCATTTAGCATCTGTTGAGTGTAATCTTCGGAGTCTTAATCTATTTGTCCTTTTGCCTATCAGACCCTTTTGCCTATCAGACCCTGACTCCGGTCTAAATTTTCTTTAAGCCCAAGTACCTAAACGAGAGACGGTTGAATCCAGGTGATTTAAGCCTGACCTTGAGGAATGTCATAGTGTCTTATACATGCAACCTCATTTTCTGTCCTATTTAAGCTGTTCAACCTTTGTTCATAAAAATATACGTGGTAATGTGCACAGAAACTAACTTTTGTCCGTGAATATAGCATTCTGACTTGTCTTGGCAGCTACTAGTGCACACTTCTCTATTAGGAAAGTAGTAAAAGAGCTATTGGTGAGCCACTTCTTGGGTGGGGTCATTCTAGATGCATGGATATCGTTTATATCAGAGAAAGGCTGACATAATTTATTCCATTAATATTGGATGTGGAATGTCCAATTTGCTGCTCTTTACAATATAATTTGAGCTCGGACATGGATCGGCACCTAGCCTGACGTCTCAAGTTTCTTGCATGTGCTGCACCTGTCTCTCACCTGAAATGTCTTTGAGAATTCATTTTAACTTTCCTTAGTAACTAACATTTTCTATCTGTCCATCATTTTTTCTGCTATCTTTATATTGATTTTTTTCAAGCTATTCTACTTATATCGCTTTGTCAGTATTATTGATGTATTCTTTTAATGAGAATATATATATATATATATATATATATATATATATATATATATTCTCTAATGGTTTTTCTGTTTGATTTTGGCCATTTCTTTTGGAACTTGTTTTGATAGGGCTAGTTGAAAAATTTTTTGTCATAGATTTCTCTTTCCCCCAATAGATTAGGACAATCCGTTGGAATTTGCTTATTTGCATGCTAATTTGCACAAAAATCGGTTGGCTTATATCTAAAAAATTTGTCCAATCCTACGGATAAAAAAAAGACGTCAAGATTTTTTTTCAATCCAAAGGGTTTCTATCAACTTCATAACCATTTAGGTGCAATAATTAATAAGATCTAGTGGAATTACTGTGCTTATCCAAACACTCATTTTTTAAGAAAAAAATCCGAAGAATTCTAATTTAAAGGATTGTTGATACAATCCAAATGATTTTCATCCTAAATGAAATCCCAAGGTTTTTCTTGGTTAACATTCAAATAAGCCCTTAGTTATTACTGTTTTTTATAATCGATGAATGAAGTCATAACAAATGCAGCCTTTTGGATTGACTTGACTAATTTTTTGTTAATTGTATTGCAAATGGTTAATCCATCTCTTCTCTAAGTTATTCTTTTCTTGTTAACAGTATTTGAGGCCACATGACCATGGTAAACTTTCTCAAGTTGAGCTTCTAGTTATTGATGAAGCTGCAGCAATTCCACTTCCAGTTGTGAAGTCCTTACTTGGACCTTATCTGGTCTTTCTCTCATCTACTGTCAACGGGTACTTGCTTTTTCCTCGAATCGTTTTGGCATCTTACTCGGATTGTCTTGGGGGACTTCAACTATTCAAAATGGCAATTTGTGTTCCAAAATTTCAATCCCTATTTCCATTAGTCCTTTATTCATAGAGGTTCTTGGATCTTTAACTAAGGCTGCAGCTTGAATGCAATATTGACATTTTCCCTAACGTCGTGCATTTTATCATTGAAAAGCTATGAAGGCACTGGGCGTTCATTGTCCTTGAAACTTCTTCAACAACTAGAATCACAAAGTCAAATATCTGCTCAGAGTCCAGAAGGCCCACATTCTGGTAAGAGTTCTTTTTTTTTATTTTGAACTTCTACATCATCTGTTTTATTTCATAGTTTCTGCCTTGTTCCTTGGATGGTAATTTAGGAGACTGTTGAGAATGCAAGGAAACCACTCTACCCAAAGTTTATGCTTTTGGGTTGTGGGCTATCAATGTGTAACAAGCTAATTTGGCACTTTGTGCCATTTGAAAATGCCTGCAGCATTTGAACTTCATACTTTATCCACTTCATACAGAAACTTATGCTGTTGTTGTCTGGTTGTGGGCTTATAGCATATGTCAATCTAGTTTAATTAACAGAACCATAATTGGAGGTGAATTCTGAGACCTTTCACATGATAGGATATATTGTAGATATTACAAGGTCCTATTCAACAGTGTGTATATTGTCTAAATAAGGAGTGGACTGGTGGATTGCTTGGAACTAGATCATAAGGTAATGAAACATGGGCAGTTGAAGGACCAGTAACCATTTGCTACAGGATATCCTGATGTTGTATATTGTGAATGTTATGTGGTGAAGGAAGTGGATTACTTTTCTGACTCATTGTTTGGTCCTTGACAAAGAAAGATGACATAGTGGAATAGCAAGGCTGAAATAGATGGTATATTTATGTGCGTATATATTTACTTTGAGCATTGAGCCTATCTGATCTTAATATTGATTTTAGTTGGCCGTTGCGATGTATATATTATCTACCTTGAGTGACTCAATCTGATCTTATTATTGATTTGTTAGTCAATGCAATTGATCATGCCTGTCGAGCTTACATTGGAAGTGGACCATAGCTTTATATCTTTGAGTATATTTGGTGATAATATACTTGAAGGGTTACCTTTTCCAGCTTCCTATTTATCCTATCGTGTTCACTAATTTGCAAGTTACAAGACTAATTTCCTATTGAGACTTGTATTAACGTTTATGCCAAGACATCTGTTTGTTTTTTTGATTAAGTTTTTTGGAGGATATTTGTATGGTTGTTTGAATTCTCTAATGGGATTCAGGAGTGGGTATCACTAATTTAAATTGTCTTGTGTAACAAATTTTGTAGTATTTTACTCTTGATTCAAAAGCTTACCTAAAGTCGTGTATAACAGGCAGACTATTCAAGAAGATAGATCTGAATGAATCCATCAGATATGCTTCTGGCGATCCAATTGAATCTTGGCTCAATGGTTTACTTTGCTTGGATGTCACAAACTACATTCCAAATATCAGCAGGTAAGCATTTTATATTACAGAGAGATGTCTACTGTCATTGCATAATTCAATTTAATTGACTCTTCTTTTTTTTTTCTTCTTTTTTTCTTCTGTTACAGACTGCCTGGTCCTAGTGAATGTGATCTCTATTATGTTAATCGGGATACACTTTTCTCCTACCATAAAGAAAGTGAAGTCTTTTTACAGGTAATTAGCTCTGTAACTTATGTTTGCAGTTATACGTATTCAGTAAGCTAGCACTTTATTATTTTTTTTCCCTTTAATTTTTTTTTTCCTTCTTTATGTTTTTGCTTATATTATATTCCCTCTGGATCCTGATTCTATTATTAATTTTATACAATTCTATGTTTTCATACTTTTTAATTACTTTCTGCAGCGGATGATGGCCCTTTATGTTGCGTCACACTATAAAAATTCTCCTAATGATTTACAATTGATGGCCGATGCTCCATCGCATCGTTTGTTTGTGTTGCTTGGTATGGTTCTTTAATATGGATTTGCCTCTTCTTCTTTTCTTTCCTCCGAACTCCGAATATACTTTTTTGTGGTAACTAAACTTATCAGAGTCTTTCTGTATGCAGGCCCAGTTGATGAGTCGAAAAATCACCTTCCAGATATTCTCTGTGTCATTCAGGTTTAAACTTGCTCTTGTACATTTCAGCATTACCTGTTTTATTTAAGTTTCTCTCCTTTAGTAGGTTTTAATATGATATCATAGTCTCTGGTTCATTCGTATTGATAATCTAAATTTGCCCGGGAGTAATGCTTTTGCCATTAATCCTATCATGTCGTGCGTTTTATTAGTCAAATTTTCCTATGAAATATTCAGATTTTTTTCCAGTGACATTTCTTTAACTAACCTTTACCCTTGCAGTTAGCATAATTCATTTATTATTTTTATTTATTGGAGGGCATAGCCTACATGATTCATCTATTATGCTCCAAGAACAAGTACTAGGGATTCTAAGGGACATATATTTAGAGTTGTTACCATAGATAATATTAGATGTTACTCGCTCCATGGTTTACTGGTCTTGAACACCACGATTGATATCCTTGGTCCTTCGCCCTCCCTGAACTAGAGCTGCTAGTTGGATCCCCCGATGTCCATAATCATATCAGTCCAAGCGGTGGCCTGGACTCGATTAAATATTTATAGAGCTCAACTAAATATTTATAGAGCACAATCCTGCCAAGTCCGTTAAGATCCAAATTTTAAAAAAAAAATACCATTTATAACTAAGGGAGCAAATTGGATTTGGAACTTCATTAATGTTGTAGTATGCTGGAAACTCTGGACCACATCTTTCTGTGAAAGATCAATCAAAATTTAGTCCTGCACATTAACCTGATATTTAGGTGTTTGGTGCGAAATGCCAATGAAACAATATGGCGAGAGACGCTTTCCATTTAACCTGAATAACTTGTTGGTTTGGTCATGCAATTTTAGCTTGTGTGATGAGGAAAGGATTGGGCCTCCAATTTATTTGAGAGTAAGAATGTTTAGAATAAGGGGCATTACGATTTGATTTTTTTTTATGGAGAATTACGGCTTAGTCTGAAGTATGGATAATGCTAAAAATCTGAATGGAAATGTCCTAAGCGAGAATTGATGTAACTTAAGTTTACCATCTTATAACAAGTGCGTAACTAATGAATTTATGATATTCTTCCAGTTGAATCCCGCTCAATTCTAATTGCCATGAGTTATTCAAATGATCATGTGTGATATAGAGAAAGAGGGCCATTAAATTGGGTTGGCTGTTAGTTGAGATGGCTCCTACATGTTTATCTCCTATTCTATTTAAGTATTTAGTCATAAAATATAAGCCGGTAAAATGTTGATGTTGATTTGCTCAGCTCTCAAAAATACAAAGCTGGTATAAGTATGTGGAAATTTGGTTGAATCAGCTAACTACTGCCAATGCTTTCCTTGGCTTTATGGAAATAACAATCCCTTGTCCATAGTTGTGTAGATTGAGTATTGGATCTCTATGTGGTTGATTTCAAGTTAAGGGCTGATCCCAATAATTTGGTGAATACCTTTGTGCACCTTTCTCTACTTCGAGAGCTGCTTCATTAGCTGCCCTCACTTTGATTTGGAAAAGGTTGATTAGAGATAAGAGGATGATCAATATTAAATTTAATGTTGAATGCATTATAATGTTGTATGTAATATCATAGTGTTGGAGGTAATACCTTCATTATTTGAATAAAGGACACGAATGCTTTACTACTTTTGTGAAGCATTGGAATTAGTGCTTTGGGTTTCATGGCGGTTACTTTGTGGGAGGTTATACCTTCATTATTTGAAGGACATGTACAGTTTGCTGCTTTTGTGAAGCATTGCAATTAATCGTTGGGTTTCATGGGAAATCACTGTCTCAAAAGAGAATAATAATTCCAGCCTAATTAATTGTATGGATTTTATCAGGTACTTGGTGTACCATGGGAGATGTGTTTCACCAAGATATTACTGGTAGAACTACCAACAACCTTTAGTATTGGTTTCCTTCTGATGTCATTTTTTCCATTATTTTTTTTCACCATTTGAGATATCCTTGCCATTGGTTTCTGCCTTCCCTTAATCTGATCTTTAATTTATAATTAATGCCATATAATCCGTTTGATTCCAATGGATCATGAACGTCTGAATACAAAAACAACGTATCAAATAAATGTCAATTCTACCTTGGATTTAAACTAGCGTGTTCTGCGACTAGTAAGTGTAATCAGGCTATTTCTCCAGTCTAAACTAATCTAGGCGAATAAAACCCTAAGCTTCTTTGCGCCAACATTTCTATCACCACCTTGTGTATTGATTCTTGAATGAGTTATGCTTACTGGCAGGGAGTAAATTTTACTTTCTTTTCTTGTTGTTTGTTGTTAACTACTGAACATGATGTATTGTGCACTTCCTCTATAGTGTTTTCCTCCTTACTATTAGTGGCCAGCTAACTTGTGAGCTCTTTCGTCACAAGAAAGCTCTCAGTCAATACTCCAAGGTTCTCTTACAGGTTACTTTGAATGAATTAGTTGGATAACCCGCTTTCTCTCCTAATCCGCAGGGGGGGGGGGTGTTTCGTCTCTTCTTTTACAGCATTCAGGTTCCTCTCTACTGTTACTAGCCAGCTTCTAACTCGTGGCCTCCTCCATCTTGAGAAGGCTCTCTGTCAGCACTCCTAGTCCCTCTTACTGGCTTTTTTTAATGAATTAGGGATAACCCACCATCTCCCCTTAAAGGAGAGAAGGTTCCTGCCACTATGTATGGATCAACCTCATATTTGTGCTCTCCCACAGTGCAAGCACTTTGCTACTGCTGCACCAGTGTGGAGTTACCTCTTCATGATGTAGCTTTTCTTATGCTTTTAATTGTTTTTGCTTTAAACAAGTTATATGTTTACCTCATGTTGGTGATTTTATAAGAATCAAGCATGTCGTATATACATAACTAAGTCATTTTATCACTATTTCATTTGCAGGTTTGTCTTGAAGGGCAAATATCACGAAAATCGGCAATAAAAAGTTTAAGTGAGGGTCGTCAACCTTTTGGCGACCAGATACCTTGGAAATTTTGTCAACAATTCCAGGATGCAGAATTTCCAAGTCTTTCAGGCGTGCGAATTGTTCGCATTGCTGTCCACCCAAATGCTTTGGGGGTAACTTCTTGAATCTTGCCAATCCATCACAAAATCATCAAGTTATGTGTTTTAAATTTTCTTGTTTTGGCCTCTTGCAGCTCGGATATGGTTCGACTGCAGTGGAGCTTCTAACAAGGTTCGTCTTGTTTATTCTTTTGTGTAGTTTCCTCCATGTAGTTTCCTGATTTAGCACGGCTATCCATGAATTTCATAGATTCTGATCAATTGTTTGATCTCGCATATCTTTATTGATAATGCCTTCAGGGGAATTTCTAAGCCCAGAAAGTATATAGTATTTGGTCGGCTATTTTATTTGGGTAATTATTTCCTCCATCACCCAAGAAAAGGCTCCAGACTGATAAATACCCCAGGGGTGCTGGTGCTATTTTGGCCTTTTTATTTTGTGTCTTGGGTGCGAGTTTAGGTGTTGGAAATGGGGTTCTTGGCGCTACACATCTACTTTATGCAAATTGTCTTAAAAAAAGTAGAGTTCATGAATAAGAGTCAATTGCCTTCTCCTTCACCTTTAAATCCATGTTATGGTGACATGGTGTACTCATGATGCATTTATTGTTACATGCTCTGTAATTCCTACAATAAAATTTTAAACCTTGATTTCTGAATGGTATGTCATATGTATCTTGCAAAGACCCCCATTCATAGATTGACTCCTCAATTATCAATCACTCATCCTTTTTATAAAAACAAATTTGTATTTGTTATCTGCTTATGTTGCATTTCAAGTGCATGCTGTACTTGCAGCTATTATGTATTCTGAAGAATCTGAACACAACCAGGAGTTTTATCTTCGTAGTTGAGAGAAATTGCCTTCAAGCTTGTGTAATTAATTATGTGCACATATTGAATTGTTCGCAAGTGCCATCTTGCTGCTTGTTTTGTGGCGTGAATGGATGTTTGCTTAACATATGTCGTTAGGTAGTTCTGAATATGAAGCAATAATTACGTTTTTTTTTTTTTGAATATATATTTAACATGTAATGTATTCAGGTACTATGAAGGGCAGATGGCAGATTTCACTGAGGAAGATGCTGAAGAGATTGAGGACCCTGAAATTAAAGTTACAGAAGCAGCAGAGAAGGTATGCTTTATAATTGGATCTTTTGTAAGTAGTTCTGATACAGCCTACATGGGTTACAGAAAATTGTATAGTGCTCCTGTTGTTTCAGAAAGCATGTGCGCTGTATATTATTTTTGGCCCTGCGTATTCTTGGTTTCCAGTTCTCCAGTTAATCAGTTCACTTCTTCCAAAAATATATATATTTTGAGTTATTTTGTCCCTTTAGCTAGTCTTTTGGCTGGCACTAATTGCAGTGTGTTTTCCAGTGTTAGACTTCTTTAGATGCTCCTCTTTTTTATTATTTCTTCATGCATGATGTTTTCAAAATAATAGATTGTATTTTTTCTTCATTGGAAACTAAGTTTTTTGAAAATTTGCGTCCTTTTGACCTATGATTTAAATGTTTGAATATCATGGCAAATTCCAACAGAAAGATTTTATTTGATATTTCTTATTCTTGGCCGTATTTTGTTGTATTTCTCTGGTTTGAATCACCTTCAGGTTATGTTTTTTTTTCTTTCCTTTTTGAGTTTTTAAAGTATCAACACATTACAGTCGCTCCTAATTTTGGAAACATGTCTAAAGTGTTCATGTTTCTCGTATTCAAACCTGAAATTATGTAAGGCTGAACAGCAAAATCCCTTCCATTAGATATTCTCTAATTTTCTATTGGAAAATGGAAAAATCTCAGTGTATTCTGAATATTCCTAATATTTTCTCACAGTCAATGGAGTTACTCATTTAAGGGATTTTGTGTCCAACCTTATATAATTTTAAGAGTGAATTTCAAAATTTTGAAGATTTAGGGCATATTTGGAAATTAGGGTAGAATTTGAGTGTCAATATGGAAAATAGCCTAATTGTTTTGAAGAGTTGTTCAATTGGAAACATTGATGAGACTATCAGTAGAGCTGATAATCTAGTTTCATAAACAAACCTATGTTTCATAAATATTGATGGAAAAAAGTCCTTTATAGACAAACCTATGTTTCACGTAACAAACTAATTTCATATCAACTATAATTCTGAAAGATGATTCCCTGTTATAGATAAAGCTAGAAAACTCTTCCAACTTAGAATATTTCTAAAATTAAATTATAAATCCTTGTCTAATAATATTCCTAACATAGACATAATTTTAATAGCCAACTTAACTTAAGAAATACAGAACATGACAATGGGATCTCCTTATATCAGTATAAGCCTTTTGACAAATTGAATGAAATATTGTTCCTCACCTACCATTTTATTTTGATGCTTGGTTTTTGCATAAAATATTTGCCTGCTCTAAGAGATTGCTCAAGAAAGAGTGTTTAGTCTTGTAAGTGAAACTTAAGTAGGGTAATGCTAAACTAACTTCAAAAATATGACAATATCTAACTAATTGAGAGAGTCACTAGGGCCAACCTTTTATTTTTATTTTTTTTGGTGTGGGGGGGGGGGGGGGGTGGTGCATGTGTCTATTTATGAAGTTAGTAGGTATTTAAACTATTTGTAGTTAGGAAAGTATTTCCATCAAGTACTTGTTGAATATGACCCCTTCCTCCCCCCCCAAAAAAAAAAAAAAGGAGTTAAAAAAAGATGAGGGAAAAGGAGCTATGGAGCAGTAGAATACAAGTATACAACTTAAATTTGAAAAGTTCTACAAATGAACTATGTTTCTTGCAATGGCTTGTCAAAACTTGATGCCAATTCTCTTTTATTTGATGCTGAAAAATCCTATATATCAACTTGGCAAATGGAGGGACTCGCCAGTTAGCAGGTTCAGGAAACACCCTTGTCCTATGAATCCAGAATTCAGGTTCATTGGACTCTCCAAATTCTTTATAACTAGGAAAGAGTCTAGATGAATAGGAAGGCAGACAAAGTTTTATATAACTTCCACCCCCTAATGCACAATATAAGGTGAAGGTTATAGTGGAATTATGTGTTCTTTGTTATCTTATGTATGTTTTTTTCTTGAGATAATCATTCATAATGGATGGTGGGTTAGGCATGGACCTTCACTTGTGTAAATATATTGACCGAGTAAATGTTACCTGATATATTCTAAATATTCACCCATGCATGCAGTATTCATTGTTGGAGGAGAAAATAATGCCCAGGGCAAAACTTCCTCCTCTTCTTGTTCATCTCCGTGAGCGACGTCCGGAGAAACTCCATTATATTGGTGTCTCCTTTGGTCTAACGCGGGAACTCTTCCGCTTTTGGAGGAAACAGAAATTTGTTCCATTTTACATTGGTCAGGTTCCGGTTAGTATATTTAAAATTTTATTGCTTTGCTGTTTCTTGATTTTTGGTATGTGTTGTTTTTAGAAATTATATGTGATGATTTCTAACACCTTTTTGTCTGCTGACAAGAATAATGTGACCGGTGAACACACGTGCATGGTATTGAAGCAATTGAACAATGGTGAGATTGAAGGTGATGGATTTGGAGAACATGGATTTCTTACACCATTTTATCAAGGTTAGTAATGATCAGGTGGACCTTAATTTTAGCTTGCACTTTATCTGTTGATTAAGGTGTAAAAATAAGTTCCGTTGACCTGTCCAGATTTCAGGCAAAGATTTAGAAGGCTTTTGGGCATTGCCTTCCAGACAATCGATTATAAGCTTGCAATGAGGTTAGTCAGTAGGCTGACTTCTTATCCAGTAACCGCCTTGTACCTGACATACTGATTTTGTGCTGTCTAAATTCTTTGATAGCATTTTGGGTTCGAAGATAGATTTTACAGAGCATGAACACAATGATGAAAGTTCAAAGTCATTGTCGAACCTATTGTCACCACACGACATGAAGCGCTTGGAGGCATATACCAATAGTTGTGTTGATTTTCCAATGGTAAAATTATTTGAATGCTAGAGAAGTTAATATATTTCACTCCTTTCTATGTATAATTGTGTTTCATGAATTATCAAGTTTCTTTTACTTCCACCAACTCCTTTGCGGAAATGCAACCAGTACGCCTTAGCTTAATTTTCATTGAACTATATTCTACGTTGTTCTGACATGATCTTAGTTTCTGTCATTTTTTGTGTGAAGTTGGTTTTAATGTGGTAGGGATTTATGTTTTAGGTAGGTACATATTATATAGTTATCAGTTTTGGTTCTTAATTTAATTATATTGTCCAGATGGCAGTGGGGTAGGATAGTAACCTGAAGGTTATGTACTAAACCAATGCCATGCCATTTTCTTCCCACCAGCACTGATCCACTGTCGCATCCTCACCGCCACTGACACATTGTCGCATGTGTGATATACCTAGTGCATAGAGTTAAAAGTGAAGGGCAGAGCCGGGATCTTTGTATTGAAGGGGCACAATCCCAAATATCAACTGCTTAATTTCCTTCGTTTCTCCCAAAAATATGTTATATATTTCTGTTAAACTTTTATGTCTATAAGTAACAAAACTAATAAAGAAATACATTTTAATTTGGTAATGAACTCAACGAAACTAATAAAAAAAATACATTTTTATTTGGTAATGAGCTCAACGGAACTAATAAAGAAATACATTTTTATTTGGTAATGAACTCTTAGACAATGATGTCGTTGGTTATAGATCTAAATCTTACGTAGTCACATGTATGCAATGTTTCTACATTTTTAATTTAAATAACATAAAAACAAATGGAGTTTCAAAATTAATCTAGTGCTAAAAAATAGATTTTAACCTGCAAACTGATAAAATGTACTATAATAAGACTAATCCAATTTGAATGGAAAATCATGGAATTATGTTTTGTTCACATATTAAAATCAGTAAAAGAGATATGGGAGAAACATAAAGGAAAATTATAAATTGTTGGATCTTCTTAACAACCTATTTGTTAGTAGTTTAATTTCTCTCTGAAATATTTTCTTGAAATGTAAGAAACTTATCTAGTGAAAAGAAAGTTTGAGAATATGCTCTAATGGAGAATGGTTCCAATTAAGGGATTTGTATATATTAATGGTCATTCTGGATTGATGTACATTTATATACTGTTTGCACCACAAGTTTGTTTAATTGTTTTGGGAGAGTGCCTATAGGAGTGCTTCAGGAACCTCTAATAGGACCCCACTGTAGCATGGATGAATCTCTTTTCTCCTGCACAAACATAACAATCCTCCACAAATGCTGCCTTCTCCAGCTTTGCGTATGCTTGGGGTCACTTTTATCTTTTCAAAACACTATTTGAGCCTAGTGACCTCATCAATCCCATCTAAATTGGTGGTGGGCATATGAAGGTCATAACTGAAAGTCCCAGCTAAATAGGTTTTTTGTTATGGTATGTTTTCTAAATTAATCATAGCTAAATTAAATGACATTAACTGGCAGCAAAAAATAAGAGGAACTTGCCTTGGGCTAAACTACATTATTAATTTGATTAATCCTAAGCATCAAAAGAAGGAGGTTAGTTTAGGCAAGTTAGTAGGGGCATATGCCCCCACTTGCCTCCGCCTCTTGAGAAGTGACCTTTGATGTATTTCCTTCAGACTTTTTCAGAATGCATTGGTTGGTGATGATTCCAAATATACCTCGCATTTGTATGAACGTTATAAGAAATCAACTTCCATTCATATAAACGCTGATTTTGGTTGGAAGAATTTCTTGAGAAGATCACAATCTTTGTTAATCGAGACATCAACAGGGGTCTGTGAACTCGAGAATGTCCTTTTATTCAATAGATGGAAATCATCTTTTTCCTTGTCGACGTTTTTACCTGGAGCCTATTCTAGCATCTTCACAATGCTTGTTCCCAACCCTAGTCAAGATCTAAAAATCTTGGTTTACAGTTTTAAAGGTCGATTAGATTAGTTTGCTAGGTTTAAGCTTATAAGGTTTCGTTTTTTCTATTGGACTTGTCTTTTAATGAATACTCTGGATTTGTCATCTTCTTATACTATTAAAAATATATGTCTTGTCTTATCTAAGGTTGCATTTATACTAATACTCAGATATGGAAGGTAACTTGAAAATTCATGAGTTAGTATCGTTTGTAAAATCAGAAAATTTACCTCATTTAATTTTTGAGGTTGAGGGTATGGTAGCACCTTTCCCACCTATTAACCTACCCTTCGTATAATTTTGTTTGCACAATTTGTTATTATCGGACCAATGACTTGAATAAAGAAGGATGAAGTCTAATTGACCATGGTGAATTGGCAAACATATGCACCTCAATATCTAATCCCTGTGTAGCTCATGATAAAACCTGAAAATTATAGCTCCTAACTCCCATGATTCTCCTAGTGTGTTGTTTGACAAAAAACTTAATAATTTCCTGAATTGCTGGCACAAAGCAAAAGAAAGAAAAAAAAAAAACCAATTTTTAAAAAACTGAATTGCGTTTCCAAACCCTTTCTAAAAAACAAATTTTTCAATAAAATTGGATTTTCAAACCATTTCATCTTCATAAACAGATACTTAGGTGCTTTAGGGCCTTTATCCATGGGTTCTAGGGTTCATTTGGCGTTCCATCTAATGTGTATAATGTATGCTGTTCATGTTCACAGAGATGTTCATTTTATACCCACTAGATGGAAGAGGCAAATAAACTAAAAAACAATGATGTTTGGTTCTGAGGAAGTTAATGAGGTGTATGTGAAGATAATAGGGTTGAGTCATGGTTTTTGAAGAGGAAAGTTTTTTTTTTTTGGCTGCTAGCACATGAATTTTTCCCGTGTTGCAAGCACACATCCATCAATCTCTAGTATGTCTTAGCATGAAGAAGTATTAACTTTGCAATGTTCACCTCCATAACCAATAATCACAAAGCCTTTTTACGAAATATTTGGTTGGCTACGAGTCTGTTTCTCCATTGATACCATTTAATTTGTTTAAGGAAGATCATTTGTTTAAATTAGAAAATATCAAACTTTGGCTATGTTAATCTATGTTTTAATTCTATGATCTCTCTATGATCTTTTTACTTTGGACTTGTGCCCTAATAAGCTGTTAGACATGCTCCAGTTATCTAGACCAATTCTCCTTCATTGCATAGTTAATTGTTGCTACCTCTAACACCTTGCTGATGCATTCGTTTCTTGCACATTTAGCTTATTGCTGAATATAGCTGCCTTGTGAACTTTTTTCTTTACTTTGGTATTTTAAAGTTGCATAATACTTCAGAAGTATATATTTTTTTAACCATTCTGGTTTTCCTACATGAACTCCATCCTTCTCAATCTATCCATCTTTATGAATTGCTTATCATTGTCCGTAGACTATTGTATTACATAGTAATGTATTACATAATATATACCTGCTAATTGTAAATTTATTTAGAGTTTAAAGTTTCTCTCCAAGTTTCAATTTCGAAACTTGTCCTTGTTTAGTTCATTAACTAATGGAATTTTGTACTACAACAACAACAACAACAATAACAACAACTAAGCCGTTTATCCTAAGTATTTGGGATAGGCTACATAAACCAAAAGAGAATCACGCCGGATTGATCACATGGTTAATCCTTCTTCATTCATTCCTTTCGAGTAATATATTCTCATTTAAACCTTCAGAATCCATATCTTTTCATATCACCTCTATCCATGTTTTCTTCGGTTTTCTCTTAGCTTTTTTAACTTGTCCTATGTTGATAAGTTCTCTTCGAACTGGTGCATTTTTAGGTTTAGTTGCACATGACCAAACAGTTTTTTGCTATCAAATAAATAAATAATACATAGATGTTTGCTGTGGTTACTAGCAAATAAATAAATAAAATTTGTTGCGAACCATGTGCAACATGGAAGCTCTTCCTGAATATTCCTAGTATATTTATTTATATATTCGTTATTGATACAAAATGGATCTGTCTGTTTTCCTTGTTCATTTTAGTTGCGACTTCATCATACTTTATCACATCAATCTTATTCTTGACGCCGTCCTTAATTCCCACCACATAATATTCTCTAAATGAGTGAAAAACATTTATATATCTCGCTCTGTAAATCTTTCCATTAGCTGTCTTTGGGAGTAAACAGCTTCTACAGTTAACCACCTTAGTAAGTAAATAGCTTCCACCGAAGGTCCGTTAGCAAGTGAACAGCTTCTGTTCTTCATATAATTGGTCTCTCCCACTCCCAAATTTTTATCGTATAAGCCATATTGGTACAGCTTTTTTTGTCTTCTCTGTTGTGTAGAGACCAGTGTGCTTTTCCATTTGCAAGTCTTTTCACTTTTCACACACACACACACACACACACAGAGTTTAACATCACAACTAAAATTCGTTTGTTAACAAATGCATTTTAACCTGCCATAGGCATATTGTCTACTTCTGTTCTAGCTTTAATCTTCTTCCAGAACATCCTTAACTTCATGGTGATTATATTAGTACCAATTGTTCCCATTATGAATTGATTCAGTTGGTTCTACCTTAGCCCTCCTGTTAATTTCATGGTGACTATATTAGTACCTTATAATATCTTATGAAAATTACTTCTCATTTCTCTCTTCTTTCTTTGGCCAATAAGTGTCAAGCATGCACCTGTTAACTAGAATGTGCTTGTACATTAAATTAGTTTCTTCAACTCTGATGCCTGGCAGCATAGGCAAATCATCATTTGTAAGTTATGTTATGATGAATCTGCATGGTTTCTAATGAATCCTTCACTCTTACTATTGTAGGTTCTTGATCTTGTACCTATCCTTGCACATGAGTATTTCCAAGAGAAGCTTCCTGTTACATTATCACCAGTTCAAGCTTCAGTTTTGTTTTGCATGGGCATGCAGAACCGAGACATTGCTTATATGAAGGTTAGATCACACTGATTCTGGTATTTAACGTATTTTTGATCTTGAGGACAGGCTACTCACTGTATATACTCCTTTTGTTTTGGCTTTTTGACTTTTCAGAAAGAGATGAAGTTAGAGGGAGAACAAATAATGTCATCATTTAGGAAAGTTATGAAAAAACTTTACAATTATCTATATAGCATAACGGCCAAGGAGATTGAATCCACTCTTCCGCGGCTGAAGGAAGTAAGTAACGATGAATAGTTGATGACTTGGTTATTTTTAATGATTCATAACTGTATTAGTCTATTTGGGTTCTCACTCTTTAGTAAGATTGTGTTTTACCTATTGTGAAGCAAGTTGCACTTTGGGAAGCAGATAGTCATGAGTCAACATGAAGTATGCAATCCACCATTTTTTGCCTTTCTGCTCTACCTGAACATGTGACAAATTTTTACTGTGATATGCTCTCTTGCACTTTGCTATTTAACCCTGGTTTATCGTACTGATGATCAAACCGTCAGTTATGATGTATATATTAACAAACTCCTTGGGTTCAAAAATCATATGGTTTGGGATTTTATTTCCTATACATCACAACAACTAAACTGCACAGTTTCTTAGGAGTATGTTATTTTGACTAATTTGATTTGTAGATATACTCCCAAACTACATAATTAGCCAAATGTGTAATATAATGAGCGTGTATAGGTAACTTATGCACATCATTAATACATCATTCATATAATTGTCATTATATATAATTATATATAGTAAACGGGAGCTATAGCGTTTCTCTAGCCAAATTTGGGTAGAGGGACGATCAAAAACTGGCACTCTTACATTTTTCCCCTTCCATTGGACCATACTAGTTATCTCGATCTTTTTGGATTCACGCATACAAAAGTAATGGGAATATAATAAGATTTGGCCTTTAATTAATTATGTAAAAATTTAATGGTTTCCAAACACATAACATTTGTACCTACTGATCGATGGGCAAATCAACTCTATAATTCATGAGTTTTGATATGCATGAATCTGTAGAGATGAGATCAACATGATATGGTCTGATGGAAGGAAAAATATGGAAAGGTGATATTTTGGCGCTCCCTCTAGCCAACTTTAGCTAGAGGAACACTCTAGCTCCCGTTTAGCGCCCGCATGTGCGTACACACACACACTACGTACACACGCACACATATGGTAGGCTAGGATTCTTATTGTGAGCTAGTTCAATCGGTTACTTGAATTAACAATTGACACATTCCATTTTGTTCTACATATACTATTAAAATTTAGGTAATTTTTGGAGCCTTCTAGAGCATGGATTAAACTAATCTAAATTTCAGATTGCTTGAATGTTGTCCTTTTTGCAAATAGTGTATATACTAGCTAGAGAGCTTTAAATTGCAATTTTCTTTTGATAGGCAAATGTTTTGACATGAACATCAAGATGGATAGTGCTAATCATCAAATTTGGTAACTGATTGGGCTAGCTCACAATAAGAATGTTAGTTTACCATATCTTTTATAACTTTCCTATATATATATATATATATATATATATATATATATATATATATATATATATAGTGAGAAAGTGCACAAAAATTCATGTGATCTAGACCACTTCTACATCATTGATCAAGAGCTCTCATATTCTTCTGTTATTGAAAACTGTTCATTTTTCAACTACCTATATATGGTTTAGAAGTATTTAAATGCATGATTTTTCAGATACAACCTATTTAGCACATGAAGATTACAATGAACGTACTGGGTTTATCCATTTTAATGTTTTATGTTATCATTCTAGGCCGTTTTCTTTGATTAATAGTCTCAGGAGTCACCCTAGGCACATTAAATGTGTTAATACACACAAACACACGTAAAATGTGTACCTAAGGTGTCTTCATAGGGAGTTACATATGGAGGCACCTCCAAATCTCAATATAAAGAGTATTTGTAGATGATCCAATCTGTTAATTGTGATCTCCATATTAAAAAATGATAATATACAAAAAATCATGTATTTTAGATATATTTTGACCGTATATTGGATATGTACATAATGCATTGTTTTTCAACAATAAAATAAATAAAACCCCTTGATCGATGATAAAGTAGTGTCCAAATTGCATAATTTTTTATATATCATCTATTTATAGCATGAAAATTATAATTAATGGATCAGATCCTTCACATATTGAGATTTAGGGTGCCTCTATAGATGACTCTTCTATTGGCGGTACCTTAGGTGCACCATTTCCTATAGGCAACTCTTCCATGCCTGGATATGGAGCGAGAAGGTGGGCCCACAACTTCATTCAGGGAGGACTCGCCTTTGAGTTCCTATTGGGCAAGAGATACACCTAACTCACCAACCCACTCAACAATCATGATGTTCACCTATCTTGCACAGAAAGACCTTATTGTTTTCCATTATAAAGTCACGTTTATTTTGTACCTTTTTAATATATGGTTAAAATGTATCTTGAATGTATCCAAAATACATGATTTTTTATACAAATTTTGAACATAAAGATCACAATTAACGGTTTGGCTCATCCATATACACCATCCATATTAAAATTTAAGGACGCCGCTATAGGCAACTTCCTATGGAAGCCACCTCAGGTACACTTTTTCAACACATACACATATGAGAATAGAAATGAGTTGACACCTCACTTAAATTACCTTAGTTGCAGTCTATTTCCATTATCTCAATTATTTTTTTTTCAAAATATTTATTTGGATTATGATCACAACCCCCTAGAGTTTTTTTATACCCAAATTCTTGGTTTTAGCTTTGATTTGTCATTGCATCAAGTAAACACAAAATTTACAGGTTTTTGATAAAAAAAACATCTTTCATCAACTTGATGGAATTTTCATCAACATGATGAAATGGCAAAAGAACTCCAATATTCATGATATTTAATCATAAACAAGTTAAGGAGATGGAGGTCATAATTTCCAAAAAAAATTAATAGGATTACTATTTTTTGCTGGCAGCTCATGTAACTTACATGAGCTGGCGGTTTATTTATTGTAATCCATATATATATATATATATTATGAGAAAAATGGAAATGAGCTGACAGCTCACGCAAGTTACCTGAGCTGCAGTTCATTTCCAATATCTCCAATAATCTTTTTAAATTTTTTTTTTTTGGATTATGATCTCGACCCCTTAGGGTTCACTCATACCCAATTTCTTGGGTTTTAGTTTTGATTTGGCCCTCCATCAAGTTAACACAAAATTAACGGTTTTCAATGAATAAAACATTTTGTATGCACTTGATTAAAGGGTAAAAGAACTTCAAAATATATGAAATTTAATTCTAAAGAAGTTAAGAAGGTAGAGATAGTAATTATTAAAAAAAATTGAAGAAAAATCATTGAATGATTATAGTTTTGCCGTTAGCTCACGTAACTTTTCCTGAGCTGGCGGCTCACCTACAGTAATCCTATATATATATATATATATGAAAAATATACCTAAAGTGTCTCCATAGGGAGTTGATGATGAGACGTTCCTAAATATCAACATGGAGGATCAATGTGGACGATTCGAACTATCAGTCATGATCTTTGTATTCTAAACAGTTGGTGTATGAAAATCTCGTGTGATTTAGACACTTCATCATTAATCAAGAGGTCTCATTTATTCTATTATTGAAAAACCATCATGAATGATCAAAATATATTAAAAATGCATAGTTTTTTATATGACTGACATGGGAAATCACAACTAGCAATTCGGATTATCCATGTGGACCATATGTATTGAGATTTAGGGGCGGTTTCATAGACAGCTCCCTATTGAGTCACCCGAGGTACATCTTTCACACGCGCACACACACACACCCCAATTGTGCGGTCAAAATATACTGAAAATACATATTTTTTGTATACCATTATTTAGGACAGGAGGATCAAAAGTTACTGTTCACATTGTTTTTTAGAGACCTATGTTGAGATTTAGGGCCATCTTCATAGGCAACTCTTTATGAAGACCTTAGGTACATTTTTTTTCATATATGTGTGTGTGCACGCCTGCGCATGTGTGAGAGAGAGAGAGCCTAGGCTATCAAACTAGTTTTTTTGCCGCTGTAGTAGTGTCTTGCTGAAGTATGGTGAGATTGTCAGGCAAAACCATATAGGAACGTGCAATGTTGGGTGATCTTGGCTCTCCACCTTGTCATAATAGGATACAGACCTGAAACCTATTTTTGGAATTCACACGGTTGAAATAATACATGTATATCTAATCATATGGTGATTATCCTAAGATACCATTTTTGTTCCAGTAATGCAAATTGACCCAAGTATATTATATATTTCAACTCTTTATTTTTCGAATCTCTGTTTTTAAATCTCTTGCGAACGTAAAATATTGGTTATCTGGAGATCAATGTCATTTTTATTATATCTTTAAAAAACCACTCCAAGTGCATGATATATTACTGCTTTTTATCTGTGCAAACATCTGTTTCCCATCTCCTTTCCAGTCTTAAATCGCAAGTGCTGATTCAAGCAATGTTTGCTCAGTCCCCTAGTTCTTTTCAACAGTTTGGCATAAAATCTTGTATATTCTGAATCTTCTGATAAGAACCAATACCTCCCCTGGTGTACTAAGCTAAACATCATATGCAAGTTGTCTGGCCATAAAGTAGAATTGTGTTCTCAAAGAACCTCATCAAATATGCAACCAAGTAAATTTGCTGTGAAATTTTCAATCATCGAGACCATTCTTTCTCCAACTTGTTCTCTCCATTTTACCCTCAGGTAGCAATGATCCCTGCCAGTGTATCAGTGGATGAAGATCTCAACAAAGCGGCAAAAGAAGTCATGGTGAGCGCTGTACATTTATTAAGTATAATCTCTTCTTTGTTCATGTTTATCTGCTGAGTTTCTTGTGATATGCGTCTGTTTAGGAAAAGATGAAAGCTGAGAGGGAAGATGTCCTGAACTCGGAGTACCTCCAGCAATATGCAATCGATGACAGAGAAGGTGACTTCCAGAAGGCTATCCAAAATGGAGTTAAGGTCTCAACAAGTGGCCTAATTAGTGTAAAGTCGAGCCGCACTGAGCGGGAAAAGCATGAGAGGAAGAAGGAAGCAAGCAAGAGTAAGAGGAAAGGTAAAGGTGACGATAACAAGTCTCGATCAAACAAAAAGAAGAAATCTGCATCGTGAGGCAGGAATTTCTTGGTTATTTTGCTTGTTAAAAGATGAAGTGGAGTCGCTCTGAACACGAAAAGCATGATTGGGAGAAGGACGAGCATGATTAATGGAAAATGTGACGATCAAACAAATAGAAGGAATCTTAAACATGAAGAAGGAAAATGCAGGATGTTGTTCAGTTAAGAGATTGAATATCCAAGGCAAAATCATGTAGCATGTTGTTGCTACGCCAATTTTGTTCCTATTTATTGGTCTTATTTTGAATGCTTTCTTATTTTGTTTGTCAAGAACAATCGGTCTTGTAGTAAATTATGTTCCATTTGATTGCAGGGGGTGTAAAGCTGCCCTTTTGCAGCGGTACCATTGTACATTGTATATTGTAAATGGTGGACTGCTAACTGAACTGGTACCGTTTGCAGAATGAATTTTCTAGTTAGCTCAGTATTTGTTTTGATGCATGATGAGCAGCCCAGAAATCATAAATCTTGGATTGAAACTGGTGAAATTGTCAACTGCTCGACTCTTCTGTTGGAGTAGATTGACGTTGATGTATATTATGTCTTGAAATTGTTTACTGCTCAATTCTTGCTTGGCATGTTATATTTAAAATTTTGAATTAATTTTTTTTTTTTTTTTTGTAATTCAGAATTTTGTACAAGGTGGACTAAAACATGTAATTTTTTGTTCCGATCATTCTCATCCTTAGTTGGGAGTAGGTTTCACCATTTCAAGGGCTGTACTTGCTCTTGCTTGGATTATGGGTAACAGTATGTACTATGGCATTTTGATTTTTGCTATTAAATCTAAAATAATGATTTTATTTTACAGCTGATAAATTGGGAATTTTAATTGTTGTTACCGAACGAAGAATTCTGATTTTATTTTACATTTATGGACAGAAAAATTAAACAAAGACGTACATAGAATTATTCATTGCCACCGGCAACAGTCTTTTGTTTCTTTACATGAGCTAACAGAGAGGAGCTTGAAACGTGCAATTTATAATGATTTTCTTTTTCGATTTAGTAGTAGTCTTCTTTAATGTCACTTTGCTCAACATTGCTACATATCTTAATCCAAGAGGAGAATGGAGCTGCCATATTCAATTAAGCTAATAAAACCATTTACAAGCTTGTTAATTTCGTAATGATCTCTGAATTAGGGAAGAGTCGAGGTCAACGGCGTTTAACTTGTTTGTTGTCTTCAAGTGCAAATTAAATAAGTAACCAAAGCCTTACTAGCTTTTTTTTTTGGCTAAATCCAGGGACATGTTCTTTCAAGTCTCCTAATTTTTTTTTTTTTTTTGAGGAGATAGGTTTCTTCTTGCCTATACACTATACTAAACTAGGCTGACAGTTGATTGGTCACCATCTGATTACAGATAAGCACACTTTTCTTGAGATAATATTATAATCATGATCTAATAAATTAATTTTTAGGGGTATTTACTGGTTTGTCCCTCAAATCTTTATATATTATGATTTTGTCCCCCAAATCTTCATATTTAGAATTTTGTTCCCCAAATATCATAAGTTACAACAATTTAGTCCCCTTCTCTAACTTTTCCTAACATAGTTAAATATTTGACCATTTTACCGTTCTTTTCCTCTTCTATTTTCCTCCTCTCTTCTTCTTCTCTCTCTTCTTCTTCTCTCTTCCTCCTCTCTTCTCATTTTCTTCATTATTTCTCCTCTCTTCTCTTTCTCTTTTCCTGCTCTCTTCTCCTTTTGTAGCTTAAGAGAGGAGGAAGAGAGGAGAAATAATGAAGAAAAGGAGAAGAGAGGAGGAAGAGAGAAGAAAAGAGGAGGAAAATAGAAGAGAAAAAGAAGGGTAAAATGGTCAAATATTTAACTGTGTTAGGGAAAGTTAGAGAGAGAGACTAAATTGTTGTAACTTATGAGATTTGGGGGACAAAATCCTAAATATGAATATTTGGGGGACAAAATTATAATATATAAAGATTTGAGAGACAAACCAGTAAATACCCCTAATTTTTATCTGTTATTTGGAGGAGAAAAGTTGCGGTAAGTTTGTGACAGCATGCGTCAAATATTGTCGCATATTAAAGCCTATTCCAAGTACATGGGATAAAAGGCTTAGTTGTTGTTGTACTACAGTTTATATAAACTTACTGTTGGTTGATCACTGTACAACAACGCGCTTGAAGAAGCCTAGACTGCAACTCCTGCACACAACGCAATTTGATTACTTGTTTGAATCTTTCACTGCTTGCAGCTTCCAAACTTGAACTTCTCTATACTCGTATGCTTGTAAAAAACCTAATATTTTAGCCGATGGATCTTGATCCGACCGCAGAAAATGAACACCAAAATTTGTTTCTAGATCTCAGTAAAGAATCTCCGTCCTAATATTCTCATTTGGACCAAATCCGCTAAGATTGTGAGTTCTCAGAAACATCCAAAGAGGATGCGTGCAGATAACTGCCTGTATTGAGTTCTTCTCATCTCTCCACCTAACATAAATCTTTATATTCACCAATCTAACCTTCTTCAAGAAAAGACAGTTGAATATAGTTGTTGTCGCCATGTCGTCAGAAAAAGCTCGGGCAAGGCCCTGGGAGGGCCCTGGCGGAGAAGAGAGCCCCAAGCGGGCGCGATTCAACAGGTGCTTCTCTGGCCTTGAGTTTAAGATGGAGGCCAAGCCATTGAAAGAGCTAGACCCAGAGAAGCTCAAGAAGGAGATCAAGAGGTGGGCGAAGGCCGTGGTGGCCTATGCTCGCCAACTGAGCGGAAGCTTTTCTTCGCGCCAGAGATCATCTCGCCAGCTGAGCAGGAGCTCTTCTTTGGGAGAGAGGCCATCATCGGATACATGAAAGCGCAAGACAGTTTGAAGAAAGGATTGGCAAAACTTGTAAGCTCACCAACTGATTCTTGCTCCCTGATAAATTTCTTGTAAATAGCCGTGCTGTGGCTTCTACAGTCTTTATGTTTGTGTTGGAGACTTGTACTACAGACATTAATCTTGAGATCGATTCGTACAGAGCGAATAAGTTGAATGATTGATGATCAGAATTTGCGATTGTAAAACTTACAAACATTAGAAAAAATTTCACACACATTTGGCATTCAACCTAGAAGAAAAAATCAAGAAAACCCAGTTAGGATATACAAAATCTTCCCAAAAACTTACATCAATCACAATATAGGAAGAAAATATTAGCTTAGCTAGCAAAACACAAGCTAACTAACAATGAAAAAAAACTCGGTCAGCTCTACGTCTATTGCACACCTATCGTACAAAATCTTGCCATCTTTCCTCTCATGGAGTAAGCAGAACCATGTAGTAGCATTTTCAGTCTAATTTCCGTTCTAGCTTGGAGATACTCCTCAAGAGTTGTTTAGAGTAAGCATCCCGTGCTACATTTCGCACACGATTTGCTTTCACCCAAGCAGGTTCCTGCAATGGAAGCAAGCGAGTATTGTTTAACCATCTGGCTTCCCAGAAAAAAAAAATTATAAATGTTAAAAGAATTTGTAGGTTCCTGAGATGATTTACCTCTGGCACAAAATGAGAAAACCCAAACTTAATCAACAGAAGGACATGTTCCATTATAAGGATCGCCGCAAGCCCAGGCTCTATCCTCCATTTTCCCTCTTGGTCATACAAGCAAACTAGTAATACGCAGTTGGTGCATATCGCCATTACAATTAGAAACTACAAAAGAGGACAACAGGAAAGGCAATCAATCACAATCGGCTACACAAAATCTCTCTTAACCATTACATATGCATTTACAGGGAATAATAAACTTATGATTTGGAGAAATATGTTCTGCAGGAAAATCCAAATGGTAGATAATGATAACCACGGGAATAAAACTAATTTTGTAATTATTTGTACTTTTCCAAATGATGTACCCAAATTCTGTAGGACAAATCATCACTAGACGCTCATCAGACTTTCAAGTATATATTTAAACTAAAATGCTTTAAAAATTATTAAAAATCAATCAGGTTAGGAAATTAAATATGAAAAGAGTCCAGAGGGTCAATTTTACTCTCCAAAACCCATAATTTTCAAGGATCAATTCTACTCTATGCAAAACTGTTTCGGTAGGGAGCTAGATATAAGAGATTGTGTTTCCACTCCAAACATAATGGTGTCTAGAAGATTTATATTGCTATCTTTTAACTTAATAGTGACATCACTGAAGCATGTTTCACAAGCAAACTATTGCACATAATAGTAATGCGTAGATTTTGTAAAATACAACGATAATATGTGCACAGGTTCAGCCTGGCTCATGTGGACTAAGCCTCTAGGCCTAGTAGGATATGGTTATGTGTTTTATCAAGTATTGCTGTTTGTTGACTGCATGGATCACCAAACACAAAGGAACATAACCAAGAGTTTGCATAATGTCAAAGAACTAGTGCATCTAATAATCTGGGTTAAAGTAATAACAATTTGAACTAATAAGAGAACTTGTTTCAGAGAAGCATATAACAAAGTAACAAACATATCAGTTACCACCTTTACACATTCAACACCTTATTGACTATTTGGTGGAATTGTGGGTAATAATTGCACTTGCTAGTGACAAAATTGTTTCGAAAAAGAAGAAAGAAAAATGAGGGGCCCGCTTAGCTGGTGGGAAATGGAGTTGCATGCAGCATTTGCTGCAGCTGCAACTCCATGTTTGTTCTGCTGCAGTTAATATTAACTTCAACTGTACAGTATACCTGAAATATGTTCAGCCAAGCTCCAATTGTTGCAGCTGCACGGGGAATTGGTCTCTTCAACATTACTAGTAGCTTCAGTGCATCTGCTCTAATTTCTGTGACATTGTTCTGCATGTTTAACAGAACTTCTATATAGCTTCCTATTCTGCATGTTTTTATAAGCCTTAACAATAAAAGAGAACATTGTGAAATCAATCAAGAGTACTTACCAGAGCAGCAAAGCAGAACAACAGAGGGAAAGCACATGCAAACATCATGATCATTCCAAACTGTAGAGCCAGCTCCAAAAAATCTGCAGAAAAGTCAAAACTCGACATGTTGGGCTAACTTTTAAATGTACTCGGGTTTCAAACGGGTCATATAAGATGGTGCATTATAGCTTTACCATCAAACAGGCCATCTTCAAGCTCCATTCCTATAGATGCAGTATAAGAAGGTTTCAGATACTCTTTCTCCACTCTAGTTGCCAGTATGGACTTTTGCCCCAGTGATCCTTTCTCGTGTTTTTTCTTGCTTTAGTAAAACATTTTATGAGTTGTTAGGCTTCCATTTAGCTACACTAATACGCCTGAGTTAAGATTGATAATTAACTAATGCAAGTTTCAGAAACTTACTGAAGAGCTTTGTACTTTTTATAGCTGTACTTGATGTAAGGAATGGAGTTCTCCACCACATTCTCCAGCACCTGAAAACGATTTTTACATGAAATATATTAGGAACAGAAACAATAAAAAAAGTCTACAGCATCATTATTCAGAACATGCCTGAGAAACGACAAGGCGCTGGATCAGAACTTGGCGCACAGCTGTTAAGTCCCGGTATAATAGGGTATGATAGAACAAGCCAATATAGGATTGCATAAAATAAAGGCCAAAAACCTGCACAAAGAATGAAATATTAGAGTTCTGATAAAATATGAACCAAAGGCAATGCATCCCTGTATCTCTCTTCAACCTTGTAAACCAAGCTGTCGGCACTGGACTCCTGCCCTTGATTGTTTTCATATTTGATGAGGATAACAGACACTTTCCCCCCAATCTTTGTGTAATATTGAATGGCCAAGAGATAAGCTGCTGTTAGCACATACCTGAAATCCAGTAAAGATAAATATCAAAACATGTTATAAGAATTTGAGTAGTGATACTCAATCCATAACGCTACCAGGGTAAACTGGATTTCTACTTTATGTGCACATATGGGAGCGGCTGGGGCTTGATCTCTGAATCTTATGCGTTTGTTATTTATTCATTATGTTTGTCTGCATGCATGTCCTTGTATTTTTATCTGTTTTCCCATCTTAGTTGGTTCTGGGGTAAAGTGGAGGAAGAGCCGGGAAGGAATCCTGTCTCATGATTGTCAACTAATCAGTATTTTTTTTTTTCTTTTTTCTTTTTGCAAAGAGTTTACATCGCACAGATTATCTACAAACACAACTTCATGAGGATGACAGCATCATCATCTGCTATGATAATACTTCAACCTGATGTGTATCTACAATTGTTCTTTATATTTTTCTGTAATGTAACACAAACTCTATAAACATGACATCTACATGTGCACAAAGTCATTTTTTTAAATATCTGGATATAGAAAATTTTCCATATATTTCTTGAAGATGAAAATCTCAAGTGCCAAGATAACCAATGCCACCCCCCAAACCCGCCCTCCTCTTAAGGCGACTTGCTAATCTTTAAGTACGAGAAATCTAACCTCTTCATGTAAAAGTTTTCATTAGGTGATTGGGCCCCTCGGCAACCTGGGGGGCAGAAGAGGCCCCCCTAGATTGAAATAAAAGAAAGCAGCATTGCACAACCTCCAAGAGGCAGAGGAAGGAAGTAAATTGTGCTTCCACCTCACAATTTCATAGCATGATTGAAGCACACCAATAGGTTTTCTCCTCTGTTTCAGTTATTAACTGCTTTGTATATATAAATAATAGTACAACCCTCCATTAATTAAGAAAAATACCAGATTGTACTATGCGTCCCCTCATTTGTTTTATTCTTTTTGACCTGTAAAAACCAAAACTATCTAATGGCGCATATCCTCAAAAAAGTACACAGTACTATAACATAAAAAGGAGATTTCCATCCTTTTTCTAGAACCATCTCTAGATATATAGAGGATAGCCTCTTCCAGCAAAAACTAGTGGGGCCCATGTGACCAATCAGAGTGAACAACAAATATACTACTTCACTTATTAATCAATTGAGTGAAATTCTTGCTATTTTCTCTCAGTAAAAATTCATTGTTTATATCACAGAATATTAGGTTACAAAGAGACATCATGCACATAAGACGAGTGTAGCAAAAATATGCATACTTAGTTAGTGGTAACACTAGGAGAGATAAGGTGAGAAATGATAATATTCCTGCTAAAGTAGGACATAACCCCAATAAAAAAAAAGATGCAAAAAAATTATCTAAAATGGTTTGATTTTGTGCGACATGAATCTATAGATGCACTAGGTTCGCCGTGCGGAGATTCTCAACATAGGGCAAGTTAAAAGAGTGAAGGACAGAACTGAAAAAACATGCATGGAGGTGATACGAAATGATACGGACATTGTTGAAAGACTAATTGTTCATGCAGTGAAAAGCTATTCAACAGTAGACTATCTAACTGTAATCTCAGATACCAAAACAAGTATCAAATTTCTTTTTTCTCTTTCCATATTGGAACACTTCACATTCTCAAAACTATAATCTGAACCAATTCTCAAACCAACTATGATAATATCCTAACCTTGTAAATCAAACACGTCGTTGATATTTTTTCTTTCCATTTTAATGGTTGTCTAGTGCTAAGTTGTGTTTTCACACAAAACCTTATTTGAGTTATAGGCATTCCAAGTACAACAAAGCTTTTATGCCAAATTTCTGGGTCTCCTAAAGCATTCGGAATTTCTAAATAATTAAATAACTTTTTGTTAAAAGTTTCAGCTAGCTAGTAAAATTTATATGATTTAGTTATTTGATTATGTTTTATAGGACTGCTATTAGGCCAGCTTTATTATAATGGCATGAAATGTTGGGTTATAAAGAAACGTCATTCACAGAAGATAAGTGTAGCAAAAATGCGCATGCTCCATTGGATGTGCGGCAGCACTATGAGAGATAAAGTGAGAAATGAAGATATTCGTGCTAAACTAGGTGTAGCTCCCATCGATGAGAAGATGCCGAGAAAATCGCTTACGATGGTTTAGTCATGTGCAACGTAGGCTTACAGGTGCACCAGTTCGAAGAAGGGAGTTTATTAATGTAGAACAAGTTAAAAAAACGAAGGGAAAACCGAAGAAAAACATGGACGGAGGTGATACGCAAAGATATGGAGTTTAGAGGTTTAAATAAGGAGATATTACTTGATAGAAATGAATGGAGAAGGAATATCAAAGTGATCGATCCAGCGCGATTCGTTTTTTTGGTTCATGTAGCCTACCCCAAATACTTGGAATAAAAGGCTTAGTTTGTTGTAGTTATTTGATTATGTTTGCATGTGAACCTTCCACTCCACACAACCAACCCACCCCCCCCCCCCCCCCCCCCCCCCCCCACCAAAAAAAAAAAAAAAAAAAAAAAAAAATCCCAAACCCCAAACACGGGTGGTGAGAAAAAACAAAATGAAATGGAAACAACAACATTTACATCCTTATATATGCCCGTTGCCATTAACCATTAAATGGTGGGGGCACTACCGCTACAATGCACACTTTGCATAAAGCTTCATTCTAAACTTAAACATAATCTGAGGCTCATTTTCATGCTCTTAACCACATAGCTGTAGTATATGGTATTCTATTTGATAGTAAAGCTCAATAGATTAGTCTTGCTAAAGCATCGATAGATCCTTACACGAATCTATAGTTAAAGCCTAGCCAAGAAACCATATAGAATAGTTATTTTCTTGATCCAAATTGGTATGGAAATAACTAGACTATCTATATGTGTTTGCACAAATGTCACTAGAGAGAGCCAAGAAAGCCGTAGTTGATGTTAGCTATTTAAACAGAAATGTGCCGATTAAATTTTTAATTCATGGTAACTACAGAAAGATGCTCTTTAAATTATAAAGCATTAAAAAGATGAACTAGAAGCTCAAAAATTAAGAATGAAACATGAAACAGTTATATATAATGTACAGAAAATCATGAAATTTCTTTCACAAAGGATATCCCATGAAATCTAATATAAATTTCAGACATTTAAATGCATAGAGGCTCTTACTTTAAGACACCAGATTCAGCAATCTCATAAATGTGAGCGTAAGCCAATTCAAATGGCAACTGGAGGCAAATAATAGCCACTACAATGATGGCGTTATTTCTTATTCTTAGCAGATGTCCCAGCCACTCGTCCCTTTGCAATAATTTTTTCTCCACTGGTCTGTCAGTGTTTAACTTCTTTTTCAGATACCCCATGGCAGTGGCTAAAGGAGTTTATTTCACCGTCTATTCCCCATCTGCAAAATAGCCAACAAAATTGCCAATAATTCTTTTATGCAAAGGACATGGTTTTGCTTGATCATGAGTTTGAGAAAAAGAATAGGGAAGTCACCTGGCTAAAAGGGCTGAATTCTTGCGCTTCCAGAACTGGAAGAAAAATACCCGCCCATGACACAATGAATATAAAGAAAGCAGGAAAGTGCAAATAACTGCATCGATCTGAGTTAAAGAAGAATTATTGAGGTTAAGTGGTGGCACATTTCAGAATACAGATACTGTTTAGACTGTCAAGAGGACTGTACTGGTAAAACGTCATACCCGAGATCTATCATCTGAAGTGCAAGTCCCAAAACCAGCTGGAAAAAACAACCATCGGGTATACATTCCAAGGAAAGCAAAATATGTAGCAATCTGCATAGTCAAATGAAAAAAAATTAGAGATATTCTAGCTGACATTAAATTTACCTATGCATTAAAATCCTAAAAAATCATAAAAAGAGGAGAGAATAATCCAAATGCATGTTGCACAGGGGAAAATAATGAAATCCTTGACCTTTGTCCCAAAATATGAATAGATATCATCAATTGGCTGCCATGTGAAGTCCAACCAGTTGAGAGCCCAGCTTCTCAGGAGTTGTTTCCTCTTTGGTTCATCTGCAGACAAGAACTTTTCTCACCCAGCTACCACTTGAAAAGTAAGACAGGAGGCAAATGTATAGAATATAGTACCATGCATGGAAAACACTTGTTTAACAATGCCTTCCTTTTTCCATCATATTAAGCAATGACTCGTCTCTTTGAAACTGAACCTCTTCTCCATCAAACCCACAGAGTCAAATCTGCTTGGGTGTCGTTAACCTGCAGAGTAGTTTGAAATTTTATTTGAGAAAGTCTAGCAACCTCCTTAAATATCCTAAGGAACCTATAGATCATAAGCAATGTGCAAATTATAACATATCTAAGAGTTTTACAAATACAAGTAGTATGGTGTGATGCATGTAAATTCCTCAGTAGAAGCAACATCTAATACACATACATTACTTGGAGGCATGTAGAATTAAAATCACTACTTTTACATACGTTCTAACAAAAAGTTCAGTCACTAGAAAAAGGACTGCATCTGACTAGCA
>JAYEPQ010000003.1:65312484-65357484 GCA_036321105.1 Dracaena cambodiana | reverse complement strand
GCGGGTAGGGCCCACGGGAGCTCTCCCGTGGGTTGGCACCCGCGATGCGCTCCCGTGGGTTAGCACCCGTGGGGTGCTCCCAAGGGTGGGACCCGCGGGATGCTCCCGCAGGTGCATTCTTGCGAGAGCGCTCCCGCAGGTGGGACCTGCGGAGCACTCCCGTTAATTAATTTTTTTCTTTTTCTTTTTTTTTTGGTATCAATATAACCTCCTCCAAAGTTTTTGAAATTCTGTATTGAGTTGCAACGAGTTTTGAAACACTTTGGACTCTTTAATTTTAGCTCTGTAGTTTTTATTATGTGGCACGATTTTTATGGTATACTGTAAATCATATTCTGAAATTGCTGTCTTACAATTGTTTTGTTATTGGAGGTATACTGTTAAACCTCTTCGATATATCAGATATTGCTTCTAGTAAATTTTATTGATGCTGGCTATTGTACTTGTGCAGCCCAGCCAGACTTTCACTTGTAGATTTGTTTTAGAAAATTTATTGTCTGCATACAAAATAATTTTTGATGTCTTGTTCAGAAGTTGAGTGCTTGACAGACGTGTGATAGATTGATAGACAAAGCTAATTGTTAACCTGTCTCATGGAAGATGAGCAGAGCTATAATGCTAACGTGCTCATTAGATGAAAATCCGAGGTATGATATTAACATGCTCATTAGATGATAAGCAGAGATATAACGTTTATGTGCTCATTAGATGACAAGTAGAGGTATGATGTTAACGTGCTCATTGGGTAAAAAGTAGAAGTATGATGTTAACGTGCTTATAGGATGACAAGAAGAGGTATGATGTTAACATGCTTATAGGATAACAAGAAGAGGTATGATGTTAACGTGCTTATATGATGACAAGCAGAGGTATAATGTTAATGTACTTATAGGATGACAAGCAGAAGTATGATATTAACGTACTTATAGGATGACAAGTAGAGGTATAATATTAACGTGCTTATAGGATCCTAACCGTTCAGTGACATTTAGTATGACAGATTAGGAAAAGACAGAGTTGTCATTAAACATGTCTCAAAACTTGACATATTCAGAGGATCTAGTTATGATGGGAAAGAGTTAACTAAACAGAGGTGACTGTTAACATATTCAGCCTTGGAATTTGACTATCAGAGGTAACTGTTAAATTGATAGGAAGATAATTTTCGTCAGGGGGTAATATTTAACTTAGCGATATCAAAAATAAATTCATCAGAGGTTGTAATGTTGGACTTGATAAAGTGCGAGTTTTCTTTTCTGTCAGAGTTGAAAACTTAACGTGACAAGAGATTCTGTTGGATTTGATCTCATATAGAAAATTGATTCAATTTTGAATTCTGATGTCAGAGAAATATTTTGGAGTGTCATTGGTTTTGTTGGAGAGAAGTAACGAGAAAAGTCTTACTGTTAGAGGTGAGATCTTAACTTGACAGGGATTTCATTGGACTTGATCTCATGGAGAAAAATGGTTCGATTTCGTACTGTAATGTCAGAGATATGATTTTAATGTGACAAATATTTTAGAGACTTACTAGTTTTGCCAGAGAAAATTATTAAGAAAAGTTTTACTGTCAGAGATGAAATCTTAACGTGATAGGAGATTTGATGTCACTAGGATTTTTAGCAAACCCTCAGCTATCAATGAGTTTGATTTTCCTTTACCAACTACCATTTAAGTTGGGCTAGCCATATTATTCCCCTCAGCATGGTGAGTTATCGAGGATTTTGTTTGGGTTTACATGCCAAACTTTTCCTCTTCCCTTTGCCTTAGCAGCTTAAGGTGGTGATGTATCTTTATGTTCAGATGAGGATACAATTGTAACAGATTTGTCATATTATTTTTAGTAAACTCCCAGGTATCAACGGGTTTGATTTGTCTTTACTAACTACCGTTTGAGTTGGGCTAGCCATGCTATTCTCCTCAACATGGTGAGTTGTCGAAGGTTTTGTTTGGGTTTAGATGCCAAACGTTCCTTCTTCCCTTTGCCTTAGCAGTTTTGGGCAGTGCTGTAATTTTATATTCAGATAAAGATACTATTATGATAGATTTGTTATAGGATATTTAGAAAACTCCCAACTATCAACGGGTCTGATTTGCCTTTACCAACTATCGTTTGAGTTGGGCTAGCCATATTATTTCCCTCAATATAATGAGTTGTCGAAGGTTTTGTTTGGGCTTAGATACCAAATATTCCTTCTTCCCTTTGCCTTGATGGCATTGGGAAATTCATGCTTCGTACCTCCAACATGATGAGGTTAATGAGATACCGGTTCTCTTTCTGTTGCCTTGATAGTATTGGGCAATTCATGTTTTTTATCCCCAGTATGATGGGGTTGGTAACAAATTTATTCTCTTCCCGTTGCCTTGATGGCATTGGATAGTTCATACTTTTTACCCTCAACATGATAGGATTAGCAAGAAATTTGTTCTCTTCCCATTGCCTTGATGGCATTGAACAGTTCATGCCTTTTACCCCCAGTATGATGGGTTGGCAAAAAATTTATTCTCTTCCCGTTGTCTCGATAACGTTGGGCGGTTCATACTTTTACCCCAGCATGATGTGTTAGCAAGAAATTTATTCTCTTCTCATTGTCTTGATGATATTAAGCAGTTCATACTTTTATCTTTAGCATGATGGGTTAGCGAGAAATTTATTCTCTTCATGTTGTCTTGATGACATTGGGTGGTTCATGCTTTTATCTCCAGCATAATAGGTTAGCAAGAAATTTATTCTCTTTCCATTACCTTGATGATGTTGGACGGTTCATGCTTTTATCCCCAGCATGATGGGTTGGCGAGAAACTTATTCTCTTCCCGTTGCCTTAATAGCGTTGGGCAGTTTATACTTTTTACCCCCAGCATGATGAGGTTGGCGAAAAATTTGTTCTCTTTCCGTTATCTTGATGGTGTTGGACAAGTCATGCTTTTACCCCTAGCATGATGGGGTTGGCGAGAAACTGGTTCTCCTCCTGTTGCCTTGATGCCGTTGGGCTATTTATGATCTTACCCTAACATGATAGGGTTAGCGAGAATTTCGTTTGGACTTACAGGTCAACCATTTTCTCTAGCCTTAGTCGTAGAGGCGTAGGATCCATTTTCATTTTATGTCCCAAGTTGGGGTGCGAAGCTACATCTCAGCAGTGGCCAGCATTTCTTTATTTGTTGTATTAAAGAGGAGGTTGGATGACTTTATTATCTTTAGAGTAATATTTCTTTAGGATTTTTTTGTTGATCGGCATCATAATCCGGTCACCGTATTGATTAATCAATCGGTATGCTCCATTTGAGTAGACCGCCTCTATTACAAATGAACCCTTTCATTTTGGCTGAAATTTACCTTTAGTCTTATGCATTAGGATCATTGGTTGCCTTATTACTATGACCAGTCATCCACTTTGAAAATTTTTTCTTCTACTTTCTTGTTGAAGGCGTTTTCAAGATGCGTGCTTGGTACAACTTGATTTGTTACTGCGCGTTCAAGATACAAGCTTAACCCTATATCTGCGGGTTTAGCCTCGTATTTTAAGTTGGCAAAGCCTCACAACTGGGCTAGTATGACTTAGCGTTATACGGGAGGTTGGACTTGTGTGCAGGTTTAGCCTCGCACACTGAGTCAGCTTCACATTTAGTTTCGGGCATCACTTAGCACTCCTATGAGCATAGTCACGTGTTTAGATGACTTTACACTGATTTAGTGTCGTATTGTATGCGAAGATTAGCTTTATATTAAATGTTTACTGGAAGTGGGTCTCACCCCCTACGTGGGCCACATTTGACTGGTTACGAGCCCATTGTAAGTCAACGGGCCACCTTCTTCTTCATCGGATATTATGCAAGGCTACTGATCTTGATCTTATGCTTCTTGAAGTCTATGCAGGGTTGAGAGTTAGTTTCACATTTTGGCAGTGAGCATAGCCTCGTGTTTAGATGACTTTATGTTGGCTTCATATATATCCTTGTTTGGCTGGATGTGGGTTCCACCCCCTACATAGAACTTGTTTGACTGTTTATTGATTTCGTCATACAGTAATAAATTACTTTTTTTCTTTATAGTGGGCTACGCGGGGTTGAACTTTAACTTCAGATTTCTGTTCACTTTTGTACTCTAGATGAGTTCTGTATGCTAGCTTAGCCTCGCGCACTAGTATAATCATGCATGTTGGTTTAGTTTCGAGTTGGCCTCGCATTTGATGACTTTACGCTGGCTTAGTCTCGAGTTAGTTTCATGCACTAAATGACTTTACTTTGGTTTAGCCTTACGTTGTATGCAGATATAGCCTCGCATTCTTGCTTTGGGCTTAGCTCACGTTATACATGAGGTTCTCGGGTTGTGGGTCTCACCCCTGTGTAGACCCCATGTCGCAGATCAAGGAGTCCATCATAGGGCATATATTGCTTCCATCTCCATCAGGCTCACAGTTAGTCTGACGCTTCAAATCTCTAATGTAAGGCAAAACTGAGTGTTAGCCTTGCGTTCTGATACTTATACATGGGGATGAGTCTTGGCTTCTCTTTTTGACACTTCTGCATTGTGCTAAACTAGAACTTAGCCTTGCATTCTGGTTAACTTTAGCCTTGACTTTGGATTATAATTTAACCTCGCCTATATGCCGGGTTAGACTTGTGCGCTAGCTTAGCCTCACACACTGAGTTAGACTCGTGTGCTGGTTTAGCCTCGCGCACTGAATAAGTCTCGCGCTTCACTTGCAGACATAGCCTCACGTCTGGCTGGCTTTGAGCTGGCTAGGCCTCCATGTTTAATGTGGGATTTAGCTTTGCACTCTTTACGCTGGCTTAGCCTTGCACAGTACGAGGATTTTAATCTCGCATTATACACAGAGTTGGGCTTGTGCGCTGGTTTAGCCTCGCACACTGAGTTAAACTCATGCACTGGTTTAGCCTCGCACTTTGAATTAGTTTCGCGCTTCACTTGCAGGCATAGCCTCACATCTGGCTATCTTCACATTGGTATAGCCTTGCGCCGTATGCAGGCTTCGTACGCGGGCATAACCTCGCATATGGATAAATTTACGCTGGCATAACTTTGACTTATACACAGGGTTTACTCGTGCTCTTTACGCTGGCTTAGCCTCGCATTGTAAATAACTTGATGACGGTTTGGCTTCACTTGTACGCAGGCATAGCCTCACATTGTAAACAACTTGATGACGGTTTGGCTTCGCTTGTACGTAGGCATAGCCTCGCGTTTAAGTTCTCGTTGACAAGTTTTGCGTTTACTTTGACGATTTTGAGTTCTCATTTAGACTTCAGCTCTTGTCCAGACAAGCACCTGCTACATTAATGAATGCAACTAGGTGTTCAGGAACAATAGCTCTCTATGAGTAGTAGGTATGCCTGATCTTCGTCTTCACATTCCTTCTTAGCTTCTGCAACATGACCCTTCATGCAGCAATTAGCCGCAGTGTCATACTTGAAACACACCCATAAGCTTCTCTTGGCCATTGCGCCTAGATGTCACTGAAGAATTTGAAGGAATCCCCATGCCACATTGATTTCAATCTGTGTCTGGTTGTCGGCAGCAGCAGAGAAGAACTGGTTCTTCTTTGTTGGGATGGTGGAGCTGGATAACATACACACAGCCCTCTGTACCTTAGTCAGATCACTACCCGGCACCACCTTTGGTGGCTGGTAATTGATGTCATGTTTGAAGCCAGTAGGAGCTTTTGTTTTGATTGTGGCAACTGCTATATTGACATCCTCTGGCACGATATCACCACGGAACACGAGGCAACATGCCAAGTACTTTCCATGGTGGGGATCACACTCCGTCATCATGGAAGAGGGCTCAAAGGCATTGTTGCAATCTCAACAATAGACAGCTGCTCATGGTATGCGTTGGTATACTTGCAGCAATATACATTGAAGGTCACCATTGGAGAAAGTGCATGATAGTTGATGCCGTGCTTGAAGTCAGTGGGGCACTACTCAACAAACTGAGTGATTTACTTTGCTCGATTGTGCTAACCGCAACCTCAACATCCTTTGACACATCATCATGGTACATGAGGAAGTAGGCCATTACTACTTGTGGCAGGGATCACACTTTGTCATCATGAAAGAAGGTTAAAGGGCACTGTTTTGTGCTCACAGCAACAAAGTGCTACTCATGGTAGGGAGCGTAGGAGGAGAGCATGAAGTGAACCCTTCAGTAAGTAACACAGTTAGCCTGGAACTTGGTGACATCAATATTCAGGGCACTACAAAACCTGAGAGAGACCGTCAGAGATGGCATAACTTGAGAAATCAGTCTTTTGATATTGGTGCAGATTGGCCTCTCAATATCATGAGACCACATATATCATATATGGCTTCAATATCCTGAATAACTGCAATCTCAGTGTGCTCTAGAATGGGTAGACAGTGAACTCAAGCTTTAACTTCTTCCCATAGTCAATCAAAAACGTCCTAAGGAAAGAGAATTGATCCAGTGCCTCATCGGCATTTCATCAAACACCTTGTAGGCATCTCCCAATATTCCGCAATTTGCAAGACCAGTGATTAGGACATTTAATGTGATCAAATTTGCATTCAAAATCTCCCGAAAGAGGTTTAGGCATCTCGGCTGCAGCTGTAGCAAAAATAGGCATTGACAGGCAGTTCATGGCTGCAAAGGGGACTGCAATGCTGCGGTTCGTATTGAGCTCATGCAAACCAATTAGCATCATTGAGAGGATGGCCTACACTATTATGCATCAAGAAAGCACACCATTCAGAATGGAGATGGTGATAAAACTATTTCTTTCCCTTATAGAGTTTGTTGTCTTTATCATTGTCATCATTGGCAGCCTTTCTGGTAAGTAGGTATGAAGTTTTGAGACATTGTTCTGTTAGCAAAAGATAGCGGAATAATACTAATGCAACAACCAGCGGAATCAAATAGTTACCGAAGAGAAAAATAGCAGAGACAGAGAACATGCAGATTTAATGTGGTTCGGCAATATGCCTACGTCCACGGGGACACGATCGAAAAACTTCCACTATATCAAAAGAGAATTACAACTTTCTAGTTCTCAACCACAAGAGAAATCACAAAGAAATCACACAAGATTTTGAGATCAAACCCTAACCTCTTGTTACAGTGATTACCTCTTTGCTTCAACCACCGAAGAAGAACCCAAAAAAAAGTCCCCGCCTTCTTTTCTCCTTCTTCCTTCCTTTCGGTCAAAACAACTAAAAAAACCAGCCGCCAAAGCATAACCTTTGCTTCACCTTTTCTCTGGCCAAAAAACAAAACAACAGTAGCACAGTGAATTATTTCACCAAAAATAATTTGAGCACACCGCACCGCCTCAAGAAAAAAACCACAGCAATCTCCTTTAATTTCAGCCGCCCTATTTTCTTTTTGTTGATTTTGCCTTAATCAAAACCCTAGCACCACAACCCCATATTTATATTATATCATAACGGATTTGGGCCAGTTTTGGATCCATTTTGGTTGACCGAAACCCGTTTCGGCAATGGGCTCCATTAGCAACAATCTCCCACTTGGAGACCTATTGCAAAAAATGTAATCTCTATACATGATAATCCCAGTGTCCAAAGGTTTTACCTCGATCATTCAAAGTTCCAATTTCAGCATTCAACACAAATGCACCAAAGTTGAGCAATAGCTCAACTTTTTCCCATCAACAGGTTTTGTCAACATATCTACAGGATTCTTACTGCCCTCAATCTTCTCCAACTTTAATTGGCCATCCTCTAACAAGAATCTAATGAAGTGATATCTCAAGTGAATATGTTTATTCCGTGAATGATACGTCGAGTTCTTAGCAAGATGAATTGCACTCTGACTATCACTGAATAACCTGCAATCCACTCCATCAAAACCCAACTCACTCATCAATCGCTGCAACCAAATAAACTTCTTACTTACTTCTGCAGCTGCAACATACTCAGATTCTGTCGAAGATAAAGCAACAATTGATTGTAATCTTGAAACCCAGCTTACCGCTATCCCTCCTACAGTAAAGACATAACCTGTGGTGCTCCTGCCATTGTCTCTATCACCTGCATGGTCCGAATCCACAAAACCTTGCACATCAATGTTATCACTCCCAAAACACAAATAATATTTTGAAGTACCTTTCAAATACCTGAAAATCCACTTCACCGCTTGCCAATGTTCCTTTTCAGGGTTCTTCATGAATCTACTCACTACTCCAACTGCATGTGCAATATCTGGTCTTGTACTCACCATTACATACATGAGACTCCCAACGGCCGATGAATAAGACACATTCTCCATGTGTCTCTTCTCCTCATCTATCTTAGCACCTTGCTCTTTTGACAGTTTGAACTGACCACCAAGAGTTGTAGTTACCGGTTTTGCATTATCCATGTTGAATCTCTCCAACACCTTCTTAATGTACCCCTCCTGAGATAACTACATTTTCTTGTTTTTCTTATCTTGGATAATTTGCATTCCAAGAAATTGTTTAGCCTCACCCATGTCCTTCATAGAGAATCTCCCTGCCAACTTCCTTTTCAGATCATTAATTTTCTTCATACATGTACCTGCCACAAGCATATCATCTACATACAAAGTAAGTATAATAAAGTTACCATCCTTAAACTTTTGTAGATATACACAATGATCCGAATTGCTTCTGGCAAAATCCAAATCCAACATAAACTTGTCGAACTTCAAGTACCATTGCCTTGGCTCTTGTTTCAACCCATACAAGCTCCTTTTCAGTCGACATACCCAATCTCTTTTCCTTTAACTTCATATCCCTCCGGCTGTTCCATGTATATTTCCTCCTCCAAATCACCATGAAGGAAAGCAGTATTCATATTGAGCTGCTCTAAATATAATCCTTTTACAGCCACAATACTTAGTATTATTCTGATAGAAGTCATCTTGACAATAGGTGCAAATATTTCATTGAAGTCAATACATTTTCTCTGACCGTATCCCTTCACCATAAGTCTAGCCTTGAATCTTTGTGTCCCTCCTGCCTCATATTTCACCCTGTATACCCACTTGTTATGCAATACTTTCATTTTTTCCGGTCGCTTCACTAATTCCCATGTGTGATTCTCCTCCAAAGAAGACATCTCATCACGCATAGCTTGCTCCCACTTAAGATGAAGTTTGTCCTGCATAGCCTCTTGGTAACTCTCTGGTTCACCTGCATCAGTATACAAAACATGATATAATGGAAGACAAAGTTTTTGGATTGGCTTCCTTATCCTCGTGCTCCTCCTCAAAGTGGGAACACTCTCTGATGAAGTACTGGAACCATCTACTTCAGTCAATGGCTCTCTTTCCTGTTCGGTCTCATCTGAAACTTGTGTATTCTCAGGTGTAGCCATTTCTTCCTCTTCAGATGTAGGTATTTTTTCCTTTCTTTTATCCATGGGATCCATCCCATCCTGTGGCTCATCCAGCTCCAAGCGCTCTTTTTCCACTGCATTCTCACTCTTACTTTCTGTTCGGTCTTTATACATACAGCCCTCAGTGAATACTATATCTCTGCTACGAATTACCTTATTATGCTCAAAATCCCATAAGCGATAACCATATTCATCGCCACCGTATCCAATGAATGCACACTTCTGAGATTTAGAATCAAGCTTCTTTCTCATCTCATGATCCACATGTGCATATGCTATACAACCGAACACTTTTAAGAATGAATAATTTACAGTTTTACCATACCACACCTCCTATGGAATTCCTCCATCTAAAGCACTAGCTGGACTCCTGTTGATCAGATAGACTGCCGTATCTACAGCGGCTCCCCAAAGTTGCAAAGGCAAACATGCTTGTAGTCTCATGCTCCGAGCTCGCTCCAAAATGGTTCTATTCATCCTCTCAGTCATGCCATTTTGCTGCGGTGTCCTCGGTACAGTCTTCACTCTCCTGATCCCGTGGGTAGAGCAATAGTCAACAAACTCTCTATTGCAAAATTCCCCACCATTGTCTGACAACAGACATTTTCCCTTCAAACCTGTTTCATTCTCAACAAGAGCTTTCCATACCTTGAAGATCTTGAAGACATCAGATTTCTGCTTAAGTGCGAACACCCATGTTTTCCTGCTTGCATCATCTATGAAAGTGACAAAATAAGAATTACCTCCAAGAGACTTCGACGAAGAAGACCCCCATACATCTGTATATACCAACTCCAATCTCTCGGTTTTCTTCTCCTTGCCGTCCTTCATAAAGCTAACTCTTTTCTGCTTGCCAAACACACAGTTCTCACAGAAATCAAAGTTAGCATCTTTCATATCTGTCAACATATCTCTGGATTGCAATACCCTCATGCCGCTTTCGCTCAAGTGACCGAGCCTCTGATGCCATAAGGTAGCCTTCTCATTTTTCACGGTGGCCAAAGAAACAACGTGATCCACCGAGCTTGAGAGTAAATATAGAGTTCCCACTCTCTCACCGTTGACCACTACCATTGCTCCTTTACTGATCTTCCACTGTTTCCTCTCAAATGAGATTTGATAACCTTCACCATCCAGCTTGCTAACAGATATCAAATTCTTCTTCAAATCTGGTATGAGCATGACCTCTTGTAAAAGCAACTTTCTACCATTGTGCAACTTTAACTAAATTGTCTCTTTACCGATAATCTTGCATTCCTGCCCATTACCAACAGTCACATGCCCAAAATCACATTGGATATACTTCTCAAACCATTCTCTGCGAGCAGTGCAATGGAACGAAGCCCCTGAATCCACAAATCACAGATCTGACCTCGATTCTATATGAGCAGACAAGCACAAGTCATCATACTCCTCACTTGGATTCACCACATTCGCTCCTTCCTTGTCTTTATTTGGACAATCCTTTTTCATATGACCCTCTATCTTACATTTCCAACACACTAACTTTTTCTTGAACTTCCCCTTAGATTTTGATCTCCCTCTTTGCTTTGACTCCCTGCTTGAACTTCTACCCATTTCTTTTCTTCTGTCATTATCAACCGACAGAGCAGTACTTGTAGAAACTGTGCTCTCACCCATGCTCTTTTTCATCAGTTCATCATTCATGATTGTACTCACAACATCATTGAATTTAAGAGCAGTATTGGAAGAATTGCTGATGGCCATAACAATATTACTCTAACTATCCGGTAACGAACACATAAACATCAAAGCTTTAATGTCATCAGCAAAGACAAAATCTAAATATTCAAGTTGTACCCATAATGTGTTAAATTCATTCAAATGATTAACTACTGAACTATCAGAAGGCATTCTCAAGTTGAACAATTTTTTCATTAGAAACAGTCTATTTGAAACAGACGGCTTCTCATAAAATTTAGCCAACGCTAACATCAAATCTGAAGTAGTCTTCTCCTTGGAGACGTTGAGCACAACCTGCTTTGTCAGGCACAATCGAATTTGCGCCAAAACCCTCCTATCCAATAATGCCCACTCCTCATCAGTCATCTTTCCTAGCTTTTCTCCAAACAGTAGTTGATGTAAATTCTTTTGATATAAATAATGCAATTTCCACCATTGGAAATCTGTCCCATCAAAATTTTCAATTTCTCACTTTCTATCTTCCGCCATAACTCCCACACAAAATCAACACCGATCTGAGTGAAATCTGACCCGAATCAGGGCTCTGATACCAATTGTTAGCAAAAGATAGCGGAATAATACTAATGCAACAACCAGCGGAATCAAATAGTTAACCGAAGATAAAAATAGCAGAGACAGAGAACACGCAGATTTAACGTGGTTCGGCAATATGCCTATATCCACGGGGACACGAGCGAAAAACTTCCACTATATCAAAAGAGAATTACAACTTTCTAGTTTTCAGCCACAAGAGAAATCACAAAGAAATCACACAAGATTTTGAGATCAAACCCTAACCTCTTGTTGCAGTGATTTACCTCTTTACTTCGACTACCGAAGAAGAACCCCAAAAGAAGTCCCCGCCTTCTTTTCTCCTTCTTCTTTGCTTTCGGTCAAAACAACAAAAAAAACCAGCCGCCAAAGCAAAACCTTTGCTTTACCTTTTCTCTAGCCAAAAAACAAAACAACAGCAGCACAGTGAATTATTTCACCAAAAATAATTTGAGCACACCGCACCGCCTCAAGAAAAAAACCATGGCAATCTCCTTTAATTTTAGCCACCCTATTTTCTTTTTGTTGATTTTGGCTTAATCAAAACTCTAGCACCACAACCTCATATTTATATTATATCATAAAGGGTTTGGGCCAGTTTTGGACCCGTTTCGGTTGACCAAAACCCGTTTCGGTCATGGGCTCCATTAGCAACATGTTCGCCTTACAGCGATCAGCAACCGGGCAAAAGGAAAGAATAACACACCCCTTCAAATATTCCCTTTTCAATAATTTGCAAGCACTGCAAGGAGAGAAAACCTCGAAGATAGAGTGGGTCACTCAATCAGTATTGCCTGATGGTTGGAGTTCAACATAGGGATTTTCTGATGGTTGGAGTTCAACATAGGGATTTTCTGTGAGTTGTTCAAGTTGCTCGCTTGTAATTTGTTGATTAGCAGATCAAAATTTTTTCTATTAATTTATTTTATTTTTTCTCTCTCTCATTTTTTAGCATTTGCGGGTGCCTCCCCGCATGCAGGAGTGTGAGTGGCACTCTGCGTGTGGGTGGACCCGCGTGAGCTCTTTATTTATTTATTTATTATTTTATATTTTTATTTTATTATTATTTTATTATTTTAGTTTTATTTATTATTATTTTATTTTTTTTATTTATAATTTTATTTATATTTATTACTATTATTTTTATCTTTATTTTTATTATTATTTTTTTATTTTTAAAATTTTTTATTTTTTATTATTATTTTATATATATTTATTTATTATTATTATTTTATTTTTATTTATTTAATTATTTTTAATTATTTTTATCTTTTTATTTAATTTTTTTTTTGTTCGGCATCCCGCGGATGTATCCTGCTGGTTGCATCCCGCAGGTTGCATCCTGCGGGTGCATCCCGTGGGTTGCAACCCGCGAGTCCCATGGGTTGCATACCGCGAGTTGCATCCTGTGGGTGGTACCCGCAGTTGAAATCCGCGGGTGGCATCCTACGCACTGCACAGTTATAGTGTTTTAATATATATTTTTTATTTTTATTTTTATTATATTATATATATATATATATATATATATATATATATATATATATATATATATATATATATATATATATATATATATATATATATTTTATAGTCTTGTCAATTTTTTTGGGCGATGACCCCTCACCCTTTTTTTGTGACAAGCGATGACGTCTTGTCAAATTTTTTTCTTTGTGGGTGATGATGCCTCATTTTTTTATTTTTATTTATTATTATTATTTATTTTATTTTTATTTATTATTTATTTTTATTTTTTTTTATAAGCGATGAGGCCTTATCAATTTATTTTTATTTATTATTTTTTGTTCGGCATCCCGCGGGTTGCATCTTGTGGGTTGCATCCCACGGTTGGCACCTCGTGCACCGCACGATTTTGTTTTTTATTATTTTTTATTTTTTATTTTTTTGACAGATTTGTCAATTTTTTTCGGGCGATACCGCCTCACTTTTTGTTTATTTTTCATAGGCGATGATGCCTTTTCTATTTTTTTTTCTTTGTGGATGATAACGTCTCACTCTTTTTTTTTTTTACAGACAATGACGTCGGGAAATTCTATTTGCACCCTGCTATTTACTCTTCACGCCCTGGTACTCTTTGCACCAAACTTCCGTTTTGAAATATGAGCAAGTTACTCTCAGCGCACAAATTATTTTCCAATTTTAGCCCTCGCTCTTAAAGCAGCAGTTTCGAGTAGGTGACCGAACTACTGGTCAACTTGGGAGGCGAACATCCATCTTATTCTAACCAAGCGGCCAAACTGCTGGCCGTCGATGGATCCGACTTGGATGGCGACGGCCACCCGGTTCCAACTCTGGTAGTCCACGTGGTCGAAGTGCGGGCAGATGACCGGGTCGATCTCAGGCGATCGACGGGCGTGCCACCGAGCTCGTTTCAGATGATGCGGTCGAAGTATTATGGCTGGTCTAATCGGACAGATTTTTGACGAGACCATTGTTTGTGCGAGCTCATTACCCCATTTTCGAGGGCTTCCTCGCAACTGAAAAGGGCAGGGAGCTTCTCATGTCTAAGGCAGCGGCACCACACTTGATCGTTTTTGTGTTGTCCCTTGCCAGTTTCATCTTCCTGGCTCTCTCTCAGATTCGACATCAATGGTTCTACCATTCCTTACATCAGCGATTGCATTGCCTTCCTCAGGGTCATGATATTTGTTTCTCTCATTGGCGCCTTCATGCACGACAAGTTGCCATGGATCACATACACTCTATGCCTCTTCCTCCCTCTACTCCTCGTGCAAGACCTGAGATGGCGATGGCGGAGCACATGCTACATAGCAACAGACGAGAGCCGATATAGTATGGAGTCGGGCGACGGGAGATTCCATGGGGTTGTGGGAGAGGGTGCTGTGAGGAGAGGGAAGGAGGAGTAGTCGGGCGACGGAAGGGAGGAGGAGAGTAGTATGGAGTTAAAAATATATGAGAATAAAGGGTAACTTAGTCAAAAAAAATTAATGACAAACTTGTAATTATTTACAAGTTTTAAAACAGTGCGTAAAGAGTAAATTTCCATATGCAAATAGAATTTCTGGCACGTCTGGTCTTTTTTTTTTGGCGATGACGCCTTACTTTTTTTTTTTTTTTGCCATCACCCGACAATGACGCCTAGCTTCAAACCAGAGGAATTTGACGATTGGATTGAACTGCCGAAACTCCTACTGTGCTTGCCAATTTTTGTACATCCAAAAAATTAAATTTTCCTTATATTACCAATTTACTTTTAAATTACAGCAATAAAAATAAAATTACAAATAGAAAATCGAGATTACAAGAATATGGATCGATTGATTTTGATTCTCTATGTTTGTGGGTTCTGGTAGTGGTGGAATCTTGATTCTGCACTCCGTTGATGATCCGATCTAGATTGGGATAAAGATTGATCTCTCTAGAACTCCTTTTCTGGACTCTGGAGAAGATGCCTCTGAAATCTCTCCTTTCTTTGGATTTTTTTGGTCTCTGGAAAAATCCTCTTCTTCCAAAAGAATCCCCTCCAAAAGAATTTTTTTCTTCTGAACTCCACTCCTCTTTTCTTATAAATTGAGGAGACTTCAAATCCGGCTCGAATTTTTTTGCGAATTCCGGTTAAATTTATATAATTAATTCCTTAAAATCCGGATCACGTAATCAAAGCACTAGAGCGTACAAAATAATTGAAGTACGGGAGCGAGCAAACTTGCAGAAGCAGTTTGCGAGTGGGACCCATGGAAGCTCTCCCGTGGGAGAGCTCCCGCGGGTGCGCTCCTGCGGATGGGACCCGCGGGAGCGCTCCCGCTGGTGGAATCCGCTGGGCACTCCCGCTAATTAATTTTCTTTTTCTTTTTGTTTGGTATCAACACTCGCGCACTCCGGTCATGTGCTGCTTCGTGAGCGCTTGCACTTGTCGGGCCTGCCTTGTATCCACGGGCACTAATGTGCGCAATCACATTTTAGCTCTACAATAGAGTAATTTTTATCACTTCCATGGACTTCTCTTTCGAAAGGATTGGAGACCGGATCCTATAAAGTCTCTATTTACCTGAAATAAATTCCGAAGGTATGTACGTAGCTATCACATTTTTGCTGTTTATCCATCATTTGATGGTTCTGAAGGTATGTACGTAGCTATCACATATTAAGTGGTGATTTATATGATCATGAATGATAAAAATAATAGCACAACAGAAGAAATTAGAGTAGGTCTCAGCATGTATTGAGCACTCTGAGCTAATTTTCTCAAAAATTAGTGTAGGTAGTATTTGAACTGGGTCACTCTAATATTATTTCGAAGTTCCTTCCACTCAATCAAAAGTCTGAAGTTTTAGTGAGAATTGAAGGTTATTATTATATATTCTAAAAGATTGAGAATGCCCACCAGATCATTAATTTCTTGTAGCTGTGATACTCAACACGAACTATTCGCTGACAGTTTTCTCGTAGCTGTGATACTTAACACGAACGATTAGCTGACAGTTTGGTAGGATATTATAATTTCTTTTGCTGGACGGCTGCAGTTATTCAGTTTGGTAGGGTCTAGACGAGTTGTAATCCAGAGTACCGTGTAAGCTCCGCTCCTTCCCTATAAAGACTCAAGAATTAGAGCCAACTCTCAAAAAGCAAAAACAAAATTACGTAGACTCCCTGTCTCTCAAATGTGCCGTTGAGCTCGGCATACCTGACGCTATCCGCGGCGTGGAGTTCATATTGCTGGTGGCATGTTTGATTACATTCCTCCAGCTGATGCTATATTCCTCAAGGTGTATTAATCTAATAATAATTATTATTATTAACAAATTTTACCAGGCTTATTGATCTATTTACCTTGTTCGGGGGTAAGGTTTCATTCATTTAGTGAAACCAATTTTTTTTTCTTGTTTTAATATTAAAATTTTGTTTTAAAACAATACCTCTTTTAGTTTCCTAATAATCTCCTTTGGTTACCTAAAACCGTACAAACTCCATGTAAACTCCTAACCTAAAATATCAAATTTTGTATTTTCTTTTTCTTTTTGCACAATTTCATATTTGGCATATTTCATGTCTTTTCATTTTGAAACCTTCTATCCAAATCAGACCTAAATCAAGTGAAACTTCAATTTTTTAAAACTAGAGTTTGTTCAGTTTTGAAACTCGAGTGAAACTGGAGTTTGTCCAGCAGTGATGGTGGCGGCGGCAGCCGCAATGGCCGCAACGACAAACTTGTAAGGATTTAAGGATTTAAATATTTATTCTTTGGATATTGAGGCTCACTAAGAATAAGAAAAACGATGCACATTTTGAATTTCCCTTATGAAAAGTATGTATTCAAACTATGCTTAAAGATTTATATAATTATATGGCAAATGTTTCTATTATGTTATATTTGATAACACTTAACACTCACTTTTAAATTGGCTTACGGACTAGATTAGGAATATGACCTAGTAATTAAATAAATGTTATACAGGTTGGTCACTCATAAAATCTCATGTTCATAAATCTAACTCTGTGGTTAAAGAGCTAGATAAAGATATAGAAGGTCTCATGTTCATGACTAGATTAGTTACGATCAAATACAATAAACCAGAAAGATACTTGGTAAAAATGCTGCTAAATCTTTCTTGTTTATTTTCACACACATATCATTTCCACAAAACACATTTATTTATTTATTTTACCCATTTCATTGATTGGAATATTGTTTGAAGTGGATCCTTTACAATTGGAATAACGAAGAGTGTGTTAAGTTAATGAAACGATGCAAAGAGGTGATACTGTCTGAAAAAAGTGATGGTAAGGTCATTATTATCGACCAAGTCATGGGCTTCAACAATTCTTATTCGAAAACAAATACATTGCAACTTTACTTCGATACCCTAATGATGGTAACCTTTGGGGGAGCTGAGCGGGATGAGAGAGAATGGTATAAAATCTTCACTGCTGCAGGTTTTAATCACTACAAGATAACACCAGGTTTAGATGTGCGTTCTGTCACTGAAGTCTATCCATGAATTCACCAACGAGTTGGAGAAAATGCTTCTCTCTCCATTCAAATATTAAAATATCATATATGTATTTGTAATGGCTCTTTCATGTGTTAATGTCTTGTATTCATATTCATTTGTGTTTAGCGCGTATTTGAAGAAAATAAGAGAGAGAAGGCTTATAGTTGTTCTGGTAAAAGGCTTATAAATAATCGTAACTTAAACATAAAAAAAAACATGATTAAGATAGATAGAGAGGCCAGGGATTTGTAGATCATGCAATTCACGGAGTATAAAAAAATTTGTAGCTTTGAATGGCTGAGGTAGCTTTCGAAAAGGCCATCAACTACATTAATGTGATTTTTGGCTCTTCTTTTTTTTTTTCTTTATATCATCACAAAATTTGAATCTCCATCGATATCATTCCATCATGCTTTTTTTTCTTTTGCCCGCTGGAGCAACTAATTTTGAAGACATATTGAGTGTAGGGTGAGCATAGGTGGATCCACAGATCAGTTTTTAGTCCGTCTTATTAAAAATTTCAAATTAAAAGAAAATTATTTTTTAATTTAAAATTTTGATTAGGACTGACTTGTAGACTTGTCCATTTCCAATTCCCTTCTGATTTCGTATCATATCCTTATAGTTTTGTAATTCAATTCTTTTTTTCTGGACTCAGTTTTTTCAATTTCTGTAGCTTTATATTTCTATAGTATTGCAGAAGTTGCTCATAGGGTTTAATCTACTAATTTTATTAATTTTCAAAATTGCATAAGGAACCCTAATTTACAAATATACATCTAATAAATAGGTCTCGGATTCCAGAACCCTAATCCATAGAAGAACTACAAAATTATAATGTAGACCTCAAAATAATTCTAGTTACTATTTTAATGCTTTGACTATCAAATAGCATCTTTGACTGCCAAATATTGGAGCTCAGTTTTGATCAGTAGAGTCCTATTTCGTGTATGGGTCAGCACAAAGAAACCCAAACATTGTGATCCACTTCTGCAGCCAAATGGTGGCAATTGTCGCCAAATGACATCAAAAACTGCAAATTTGATTTTCAGCTTATGGCTGTGTGATGATTTAGCTCTATTCTTCTCTTTTATATGATTGGATTCAACTTTGATTGCTTCTGCCTTTGAGTTTATGTTCTCGATTTTCCCAAATCTTCTTTTTCCATATCGTTATAGTTTTGTGAACTCAGTTCTTCTCTTTCTAGCCTCGGTTTTCTTAATTTCTGTAGTTGTATTTCTGTAGTATTGTGGCCGACTATGACATCCCAAATCACAAAGGTGGCTCTGAGTATGTGTCCTAATAATGGATAGGATGTCACCGATAAGCACTTTCAATACTGGATTGACCATTTTTTTTCTTTTTCAATAGTAGGCAAGAAATGTGGTAAGGTCATTATTATCAACCAAGTTACAGGCTTCAACAACTCCTATCCGAAAACAAATACATCGCAACTTTACTTTGATATCCTAATGATGGTAATATGTGGGGGAGCTGAGCGGGATGAGAGAGAATGGTGTAAGATCTTCAACATTGCAAGGTTTAATTGCTATAAGATAATACCAATTTTAGGTTTGCGTTCTATAATAGAAGTCTATCCATGAATTCATTAATGAATGAACGAGCTGGGTTACATGTAGATCTCTCTCCATTCAAATATTAAAATAGCATATACGTATTTGTAATTGCTTTTTCTCATATTAATATCTTGTATTTGTATTCACTTGTATTTAGCTGTGTATTTGAAGAAAATAAAAGAGAAAAAGCTTATAGTTGTTGTGGTAAAAAGGCAGACCAATGCTTGGTTGATAAATAATCATAACTTAAATATTAAAAAAATATATGATTAGGATAGATAGAGAGGGGATTCGTAGATCATGCAATTCACGGATTATAAAGCATTTTGTAGCTTTGAATGTCTAAGTTAGCTTTCAAAAAGGCCATCAACCACATAAAAAAATGTGATTTTTTTTTTTTTTTTTTTTGGTTGCAGGACACAAAAATCGAATCTCCATCGATGTCATTCCATAATGCGCTGTTGTTTTTGCCCGCTGGAGCAATAATTTTGAAGACATATTGAGTGTAGGGGTGAGAATAAGTGGCCTTTAAGATCAGTTTTCGACCAACTCTATTAAAAATTTTAAATTAAAAGAAAATTTATTTTTTTAATTTAAATTTTGGAATATGATTGACCTGTAGACATGTCCATTCTAATTTCTAATTGAGTGTTAATAGATATTAAGCTTCTAAATTATGGTCTAGTTATGAGTTCATAACTATAAAGTACCCCATACTTCTTAATGTAACTGGATAGTCACAAATACAAACCATTATATGAGACGAACAATAAACAAATTTCTATTTTTAAGGATCCATGAGCACTAACATTATAAATTTATAATAACAGAGATAATAAAATAAATTAATGACTATCAACAATAACAACATCATTGTAATTTGCATTTCAAGATAATATGAAAATGTAACATGTTTATGCAGGCATTGTTTTGTTATTATTACTTGTCCTGTTGTGGATCAATTGATGCTCGTGAATTCAAACATGAAGTAATTCCAAATAAATGAGGTAACAAATTAATTAAAGAGTTAAAGTGAGTTTGGATCCCGTATTTCTTAGCAGATATCAGTGTTACATTAGATAATTGGAAAGCTTCTCATGAACCACTTTTTTTCTTGAGCCTCAGATCGGTAGAGATAAACACAATGGGCTTTTCCAAACTTCCTGCTTAATGAAACTTCCGCAAGCATCTTCTATAGGGGAACAAATAGCAATAAGCAACAATTTGTAACTACGAGGGAGAAAGCATATATTTACAATTCTTAACCTTCATAGTTTTCCTAGATACATCACGGTTAGACAGATCGATCACGTCCACGCTATCTCAATCTACCATCCCATGAGGCGCTCAACCCCAACAGGAGAACGGACTACGATCCGAACTCAAGACCACTAAGGACTCGAATTGGTCCGACCAAAGCCATCCATCCTCCTCCATGCACGTATGAAGGAGGCAGGTAAAATTGAGGGACTACCAGCTGCAAGGTCGGTTTCATTCACAAACCTCCAGTATGCAGATGACACCCTAATCTTTGGACATTGTAATGTCATACAAGCATGTGCAATTAAGTGGATATTAAACTGTTTTGAGGCATGGTCTGGTCTGAGAATTAATTACCATAAGAGTTCACTAACCTTCACGGGTAAGGAAAGTCTCACAAATACCCTGATTGTGGAGATTTTTGGTTGCAAAATTGGTACACTCCCAATCTCGTATTTGGGCATTCCAATCAGGCCGGGGAAGAGTCGGAAGATTGACTTGGTTTCGATCATTGAAAGAGTACATAAAAAGCTGGATGGCTGGCAAAGCAAAATACTGTCTTTAGGGGGAAAACTAATTCTTCTAAATGCATTATTTCAAAAAAATTCTTCTAAATGCAGTACTCTCTGCCATCCCGATCTACTTTATCACTCCATGCTGGGTTAGACGAAGAATTGATACACTAAAGAGTCGTTTTCTGTGGAGAAACTCCATCGAACATGGTAGGAGATTCCATCTAGTAGCATGGGGCCAGGTTTGCAAGGCAAAACAGGAGTGTGGACTCAGTGTTTTGAATATGAAGAACTTCAATATGGCACTGATAGCCAAGTGGTGGTGGAGGTTTTTAGCTCAACGAACATGATTAATCCAGAAATTGATGAGAGCAAAATATGGGCCACGTGTGGGCTCCTGGAGAGGTCAAGGGAGAAATCCGTGCAATATCTCAGGCTTCTGAAAGGATGTCATTAGAGTAAAAGAGTTATTTTGGCAGGGAATGTCCTTTAAAGTAGGCAAAGGTGATAAGATAGTTTTTTGGGATGACATATGGTGTGAACCTTTACCCCTCAAAAGGTTATTCTCTCTAGCTTACGAAGATAACCCTAGAAGATATGGCACAGTCGCAGACTTGTGGTGTAGAGGGAGATGGCGACTTGGGACTGATGCAAGGAAAGGATGGCAGGTTATACGTGACAGGCTGCGCCACATTCAGCTCAACGCTAACAAAGATTGTCCGGCATGGAGATGGGATAAGTTCGGAGTTTTTTCGGTTAGATCGTTGTATGGACTACTCAACGATGGGGGGGTTAGATCCACTCATGCAGCCATCATTTGGAATATAAAATGCCCTCTGAAAATAAAAATGTTCCTTTGGCTCTTAGATAAGAATGCAATCCTCACATGGGACAATCTACAGTGTAAAGGTTGGCAGGGCCCTAGTAAATGTGTGTTGTGCGGATCAGTCAGTGAATCAGCACAGCATTTAATGTTAGCATGCCCATACTCTAGGAGGATCTCGATGGAAGTTGTTTGTCGGCATAACATCCAAATAAGGGGAGGTACGTTTTCGTCAGTATGGACGAACTTTTCGTCTAGAGGCAGAGCTCATTTTGAATATAGGACCGTCATTACTATTATAGTTTGGAACCTATGGTTGGAGAGAAATAAAAGAATATTTACTAATAAGGCTCATAGTTTGGACCATTGTGTTTATTGTATCACTAATGATGTTTTATTGTGGTTAGCAGCCTTTAGAGGTCCAGAGATGTCTTTACATATCACTCCGCCCGACGTCAATGTCGTGGTAAACTTGAGACTCCCCCAAAGGACTACAAGCGCAGAAGATGGCGAGGAAGAGGTAGTTCGTGTGACTTCAGTGGACCAGGAGGAGACGGAGTGGAAGCAAGAGGTCGCCCGCCATTTGCGTTCACCATTTTAGTTATGGGCCGATCTATTATTATGTAGTAGGCACTACGTTATGTTTTCACTCACTCTCTAGTTGGGCTGAGTCTTCTATTTGTTTTTGTTGTAGTATACTTGTTTGTATGTTCTATTAAAATCCTTTTAATGAAACGCGGGGGGTGATAGCCCACCGTTTATTTTTCAAAAAAAAAAAGCCATCCATAGCCCTAGTCTGAGCACAACTTGGGCAAGGGCAAGACAAGCCAAGCCTGCATTGGGCAGGACTCCCAGTCCCGCTTCGGGCCTGTGGCCCACGCATAGGTGCTGCTGTTGTCGTCTGCACCAGATCCAACAAAGGTAGGCATCCCATAACGTGTGCGACCTGCCCCACATCTAACATCCTTCCACTCGTCGAATGAGATGCATGTAATGCTCATCTCTTACACTTACGAATCATCAATTTGATTTGTTCGGTCACTGAATTTATATATTGTGCTATCGTCAAGACAAAAACCTGCATTTGAGGGTCTCCAGCTCAACAAGCCCAGTTAAAAGCAAGTACAGAGATTCACCCTGAAATGCAAAATGATGAGGGTGCCATATGCATTCTAGATCCACCATTCAAGTGCATCCCAATCGAGCACATCCTCTAATCTTTTGAAAGAGGTATATATGACAGTCGGCATGGTTGGTAGGTCTATCCTTCCCACCTTGCGAAAAGGCCATGAATGCAGATCCTTCACTAGGGAGTTATGGTGATCCTTTTTATTTTATACTCATGTCATATATCCAATCAAGATGAATTGCTTTCTAGAGATGAACAGGAACATATTCCATTTTGAGAGACTTGAAAAAACACTATCTCATTGAAAAAACACTTTCTCAATGTATTTCTTTAGACAAACACTCCATGTTTTCTTTTTTCCGGATGGTAAATATTTCTCAGAACGTGAAGTGTGAATCAAACCCATATTTGAATTGAAACTAAGATACTGATATAAGTTCTTCCTTTCTGATTTAGATAGATTCATATTTGAAAGAGACTGACAATAAGTTCATTAAAAATCCACCGACCTCTGCCCAACTCGGCCGACTCGGAGTTCGGCTGGAAGTCAAAGGCATGAACAGATCTCCCTCTCTCTCCCCCTCTTCTCTACTAAAATAAACTCCGACCAATTCAGAGGCGGTCGAAATTCGGTCGGATTCCAACAAATACCTTGGTCAGAACTTCATCTTCTCCTCTTGGTCGGGATCGGTCAAAAAAACTCTCCAACAACCACCCCATCAGACTGATTGTACAGCCCTATTGCTTTCTTGAGCTGCCCAGTTGTATCCTCTTTTGTCCATGGTCATCAGGAATGGAGTCAAAATAGCAAAAATCAATCTCAACTATTTCCGACAGTCATAATAAATAAGAACACAATGAATATGCATACACCATATAACATATTTATGTGCACGACTTGCACAGTAGCAACACAATATTTCATTTGTCTATTTCACAACTTTTTTAGCGATAAACATGAATGGTATCCTTATGTGCTACAAAGCAGAGGACTTTCCAAAGAGTGTACGCCATTCTCCAAAGTACAGACAGATGCTTCATCACTTGGGATTATTATCGATGGGCTTAATTAGGCATACATAGACGTTAGACGTGCGAATCTAGGAGCACTTTACACTATCCTAGAGTGTCCTGTGCACAGTGAGCACTCAGCTAGTCTGAATGCAAGTTTACGAATGTGGATAATCCGTTTGATCATGCAATTAAGTGGGGGCAATAACCATAAGATCTTAAATCGAGACAATTTTGAGTCCATGCTTGTCAGGGTCCATCCCTGCTCGACGTTAGCTGTTTGGCATATTTTCTTCATACTTGCTAGTAACATAATACATCTTGCTTCCCAAAATAAATAAATTAATTAATTAATAAATTAATAATAATACATCAATTCATTATACATGACTAATAATAATTGGAAATCGAATATGTCATAAAATAATAAACCATGAACCTAAGAAATAAGTAGTTAGTAGTAAACATACAAAATACATCAATTTGTTAATGTCACCATCTACACAGCCTTGAGTCTCTAATTTTAGTATGAAACAACTCAACAAACGGAGGCTTATTCAGGAATATGCAACTGCGCAATTTGTGGGCATAAACTCCAAGACTACCTCCTCGTGGTGATTCTGAGTGAGCCAATACTTAACATCAATTGTTTTCTTTCTTCCATACTTTTCTGCATTCTTTGAGAAGGCAATTGCCGCCATGCTATTGGAATAGTGTAATCAGATCAAGCATGCAGAACATTTTCAATATCACAAAGAAGTCACTGTAGCCACATAGCTTCTCACGTCGCGGTGGATGCGACAACGTATTCCACCAAGTGGACAATGCAGCAATCATCTATTCCTTGCTACCACCAACTCCAAAGTACAATGCATACGCAGACATCAGCATACACTCATCCAGATTGTTAGAGTTAATCAAATCCAAAAATATATTATGTGAGAAAAATTAAGAGTATGATTAGATGAGAATGATTAGGTGAAGAGGATTAGATGGCATAGTTAAATGGTTAGTAGAATAGTAAAACATATAAAAAATACAGCCCACCAAATTTGAAAATTAATCATGTTTTTCACACTATAATTTAAGGCTATAAATATGTGCTCTCAATTGATTTCATTCATCATCCATTGAAGAAAAAGAAGAGTGAAGAGAAGATGGAGAAAGGAAGAGAGGAGAGAAGAAGCTCGGTATGCTCTGCAGGGTACTCTCTTCAGGTAGTATCCATCATGGTATAACTCTCATTGCCCCCCTTCGAGATTCCTCCAAATGTTGTCATCTAGCGTCATTCCTGTGTGCAAACCCAATGTATTTTTTTTTCTTGCTATGCAGATGAAAAGTTTGGCTACAGATTATGGGATCTAGAAAACAAGAAAATAATAAGAAGTAGAGATGTGATTTTTCTTAAAAATCAGAGCATCGAAAATTTCAAGAAGAAAGAAACAGTGCAGTTTTCTACAAGCAAAGTGTAGATCTGAATCCAGTTCATTTTCCAATCACAAATGATGACGGAGAAGAAGTGCGAGAATATCAAGCAGATGTTGATACTCCTATTCAAGAAGAAGAGGGAGAGCCCCACTACAACACAACTGTCAATAGCGCTTCAGTTAAGGCAATCTGCTAGATACCATTATCTTTCTAGCATGTAACCAACAAATGAGTATGTCCCGATTACTGATGCAGGTGAACCAGAAAGTTACTAAGAAATGCAAGAATATAGTTAGAAAACTGAGTGGCTGAAAGCTATGAAAGAGGAAATGGATTTTTTGTACAAGAACCATACCTATGATTTGGTAAAATTACCAAATAGAAGGTAGGCATTGAAGAATAAGTGGGTGTTCAAGATAAAGACCGAAGAGAAGAACTCACAACCATAATACAAGGCAAGATTAGTCGTAAAGGGTTTTGGCCAAAACTAAGGATTTGATTTTAAAGAAATTTTCTCTCCAGTGGTAAAAATGTCATCAATTTATCTCTTTATTGGAATGGTTGCAAATTCAAACTTGGTGATCGAATAAATGGACGTGAAGACAGCTTGTCTTCATGGTAATCTAGAGGAAGAGATCTACATGGAGCAGCCTAAAGGTTTCAAAATCAAAGGTTAAGAAGATATGGTCTGCAAGTTGAGAAAGAGTTTGTATAGATTAAAACAAGCACCTCGGCAATTGTATAAGAAATTTGATTTTTTTATGGTGGATCATGATTATGAGAGAACAGTTTCAGATCATTGTATTTACGTCAAAAGGTAGAATGATGATTTCATTATACTATTGCTCTATGTTGATGACATATTGATTGTAGGTCAAGACATGTCCAAGATTGATAAATTTAAGAAGAATTTAAGCAAATCATTTGTCATAAAGGACCTTGGAGCAACACAACAAATTTTAGGGATGCAGATATCTTGCGACAGGAATGCCAAGAGGTTATGCTTGTCGCAGGAGAGCTATATCAATAAAATACTAAAAAGATTAAACATGGACAGAGCAAAACGAATTGGTACTCCACTTGCAGGACACTTAAAACTAAGCTCCAAGTAATGTCCCAAAAGCGAGATGAAAAAAAAGAAATGAGAAGAATTCCATATGCTTAAGCAGTCGGTAGTCTAATGTATCCAATGGTATATACTAGATCAGATATAATATATGCTAATGGTATTATTAGTAGGTTCCTTACAAATCCAGATAAAGAATATTGAGCTGCAGTTAAATGGATATTAAGATACCTAAGAAGAACTTCCAAAATAAGTATTTGCTTTACATGAGGTAAGTCGGTACTAACAGGTTACACTGATGTAGATATGGCAAGAGATATTGACTCAAGAAAGTCTACATCTGGTTATTTGATTACTTTTGCAGGGGAAGCTGTGTCTTGGCAATCTAAATTGCAAAAGTGTGTTGCCTTGTCAACTACAGAGGCTGAGTATATTGTTATTATGGAAGCTTGCAAAGAGATGTTATGGATGAAACGTTTTTTGTAAGAACTAGGTATGAAACCAAATACCTATACAGTTTATTGTGATAGTCAGAATGTCATCCATCTAAGCAAAAATCCAAGTTTTCATTCTAAATCCAAGCACATCGATAGGAGGTATCACTGGATTAGAAATATACTTGATAAAAAATTATTGCAGTTTGAGAAAATTCACACCGACAAAAATGGAGCAGATATGATGATAAAAGGATTACCTAAAAAGAAGCAGGATTTCTGCCGGAAGGTAGCCGGTATGGACTCTAAATAGAGTTATAGTTCATCCTTTTTTTTGGGTTGGAGGGGGAGATTATTAGAGTTAATCCAACCCAAAAATGGATTAGATGAGAAAAGTTAAGAGTATGATTAAGTGAGAATGATTAGGTGAAGGAGGATTAGGTGGCATAATTAAATGGTTAAAACATATGAAAAATACTGCCAACCGAATTTGAAAATTAATCATGTTTTCACAATATAATTTAAGCCTATAAATAGGTGCTCTCAATTGATTTCATTCATCATCCATTCAAGAAAAAGAAGAATGAAGAGAAGATAGAGAAAAGAAGAGAGGAGAAAAGAAGCTCGGTGTGCTCTACGGGATCTCTCTTCAGGTGGTATCCATCACGGTGTTAGTCTGGTGCTTCTACTGCAGACTACAGTTCTCTAATAAGGTTGAAGGTTTCTTTCGTATTGGAGATAATATTGTATCACTCTCTATTTTCTGTATAATCCCGAGTTCTCTGGACAAGACTCGGAAGGTTGTACTATTTATTAGGAATAGTAAAATTCGCTCTTTGATTGTCCCGTGATTTTTTTCGCAAGCGTTTTCCACGTAAATATTGTGTGTCATCTGTGACTTATTGATTTACTTATAGCTAACTTATTGTTTACATACAAATCGGGATATTATTATTTTTTCCAATAGTAGTATTAGAGCTAAGGTTACTAGCTATTGTATGTAAATAATGGAGAGTATAACAAGCCGCATTATTCGCTATTGTATGTAAACAATGGATCGGTATTCAAAAACCCTTCTTTTTTTGCCTTAGCTATCTTTTTTTTTAATCATTTATTTTACAACTATTTAGGGTAGGACTACCATCTATGCTTCCGCTTAGAAGAGAATTCGAATCCTATGGCCACAACATGAGCCAATAAAAAATTGTATCCCTCACTAGCTGAAGGATAAACGATCACTGATCTACATGTGTTCAGATACCCGTATAAGGAAATCAAATAAATTAAACCACATAATGACATATAAAAGAAAATTTTAAGTCAATTTCAATGTGCAAGATGATATTGATTTAAGTCATCTTGCACGATGGTATCTTATTTGAAAATAATAAAAAAAAAATCTTGTATTATTTCGCTTGTACTAATTTTTGTTTTCTTTTTTCCCCCTTTATTTTTAAATGTGACTAGCGGGAAAGAAAAATTCATAACCAATGTATCATTACCACTATTCAAATCAAATGGAGTTTTCCACTTTCTCTCTACCAGAGTTAGAACTAACATATAACTGCTAACTACTTCAATAACAGGTGGCGTTTGGTGATGCTTCCCAATGTATAGATAATATCCAGCGACGCATCACATACGAACCAAATAGCTAGGGTTCAATGAGTCTCGTCTTTAGCGGCATCACCCTTTTTCAATTTGTGGGATGTTCCAACTTTGACTTCTAATTGGAACTCAATTTTGGTAATATTGCAAAAAAAAAATATATGTATAAGTTAGTTTGACTAGTAAAAAAAGATAAACCAAATAAATTCTAATACATAATGTAAGTAAGGAAATTCAAATGTTGACTTGAAATAGAAGATCAAATATCATAGCATTTCAGTATGATCTCAATTTTGTAAATCTCAATATATTTGGATAATCATTATAGTCATGGTTATCCAAACGAGACTAACAAGTCGGATTTTAACCAAACATAAGTGGATCGTATTATCTATATGAATTTGATTTTTTTTTTTTTTTAAAAGTTTTTAAAAAATGACGCTATTTGCTTAATTTGACAAAGTTTTCTCCTTACATTACTTTGCCCTCTTCTCATTGAGATACATATCTATACTTATTTTACTTTATAGACTGATTTTCGTTTATTCTTTACAAAGAAGTTATCTTGGTAGGCTCCTTTATTTCGTCAGCACACGTACTTCCAACAACTGTGGCACTAATTCAATGATAACTCAATTTTGGGTTCCTAACTCTTTTCTTTTTCTTTTTTTTTTCTTTTTTTTTTTTTTTTGCATTTCTTTTTTGCTTGGTCTAATATTAGTCTCAAACGGGACCTTTCAATTCTACCCTTTGCTGCAAAATCAAATAAAAAACAGTGCACAATCCCCTCACACTAATTAAAAATATTGACGTCAACACCAACTAAAGTCGGCTGCATCAAAATTAAAACCCCAATCTTGCACTCAAAATAGGAAACAGAAAAGAAAGAATTAGCTCAAATGATTGTGTCAATGGGATATGGTTGGCTCTCGCTCCCATTTTCCACCCCCCTACAGATTCCGACTTAGCCTTTTAGCTTCCTGTTAACTTACAAATTAAGACAACATTATTATTATTTTTCTTTAAAAAAAAAACATAAACTATAGAAATAAAATCTCACATTAGCTTAAACTAGCACTTTCAATTAACAATCCCACCAAGAAAGAGATTGCCCACCAAACTCCTCTCAACATAACCACCAACTCAAAACAAAAGGACTTCTTGAAAAGAATATAAGATCAACCGTCACGTTTATTCTATTTAAAAGCATTATCTAATCAGAGTGTACATAGCATTCTCACGCCCTTCACATCCCCTAATGAAAACTTGCATAATTCTAAAAAGTTTTCGCAAAATATGTAACACTAATTTTACTATTAGCAACATAGGAGAATAAAAAAATTTAAAGGATTCATAAATTAAAATACTTTTCAATTTTTAAACAGAAGAACCATTATTTTTTTTTTATTATAATGACTACATTGAAAACTTATTGGCACTCAACTTCCAAGCAAAAAAAAAAAAGGAAAAAACAAATAAACACATGTATAAAACAAAAGATTTGAAAGGAACAAAAATCTTGATGAAAGCTACCAAGAGGAAAGGTCTTTCCTTTTAGTTATATATTAGAAAATACGTATACAGGCTTTTTGAACGGAAACAAAATCTAAAACCCTAGCTTTCCCAAAATGAGAAAAATAAATACACTTATTTGCTCATAAAAGCTAAGAGAATGTTATTATTAAAAAATAATAAGCTTTGAACTTGCGTGATGTTAACTTGCATGATTTTAAGATAATAAAATCTAACAATTACGTACAAGATCTTCAAGCTTACCTGCACACCACGATCTGCATGGCCGAGTCGCCCGATGTATGGGTTAGAGCAGGACTTGGTAGGACCATGAGATATGGTGCCCAGTTGCGTTGCATTATGTTAGCAGCAATTTGTTGGAATTTATGGAGAGAGAGAGAGAGAAACAATAGAATTTTTAGTCACATCATGCATCCCGCCGATATTTATTTCTATCTTACATATCTTGATATAATCTTATGGACAAGTTTACTCTAAAAAAAGGAGCGGCTATGTCTCTCAGAGGACCAAGAATCAGATGAGAAGCTGCAGGATGAATCCCCCAATAGTACTCCACACGGACCTGCGGATAGTGTCTGAAGGAGGCAGCCTAGATGGTTATTATAGCCTATCCTCAGTGAATGCCTTTTGGTTTATGAGTTGTATCTTATCCTTTACGTTAGCTGTCGTAAGAACATACTATTAGAACTTTGATGTAAAATAGTTATTATGTTATTACTCATTAATAGAACACGGGGATTCACTCACCATTTCAACCTCAAAAAAGATCTTCGAGCTTAATCTAGCAACTTGCGATATGAATCAAGTGCACGTTTCAAAATTTGCTCACTCTACAAGATATGATTAGATATTATAGATCGAATCCTTATGAATATATACTAATCTTAATAAATACTGTAACAATCAAGGGCATGTTTCGGAATTTGTTGGATGGCTAGCTAACTAACCACATTAAATTAGCTTCGGTTCATACATCGGTGATCATGTGTGCAAAATAATAGCATTAACTAGAATGTTACGATGATAGTATATATATAACATATGTTCAAGTTGTATTTAGGCTTTTTCTTCTTTTTTTTTTTTTTTTAATGAAAGTGGATTTATGTTTAGTGACCGAAAGAGGATCAAAAGGAGATCTGTTCTAATGCAAAAGTTTGATGTGAAACTACTTAAGTAAACTCGCTGAATTTCTAATATGAAACTACTCATATAGACTCATTTTATATTTTCTAATGCAAAAGTTTTTTTTTTTGAACGAAATCCATCACCTTCTTCTGAGTTTCTAATGAAACTATATATCCATATAAACTCGCCGAACCATCTGAATCTGAATCGTCAAACATGAGTATTCTTAACTGTGTGCCTGATGACATATTAATTGCTTTAGCCCATACATGTGATATTGATTTGGAAGAGGGAAGCAACGACCATTTACATAATCTAACACCATTGAAAAACCTAGAGGTCGGGTTATTAGAAGACCAAAACGGGGTCATTATGCCTTAGAAAGTACAGTAGGGGTGGCGGTGGAGAAGACATCGATATATTTTGATGGACAGTATTTTTTGGAATGTTAGAGGATTGGAAAATCTGGCCAAACAACGAATGGTCGCGGAAATAATACGTAGCAATAAGATTGATATCATATGTATAGAGGAGATGAAGTTAACTGACCCAAACCCCTGGGTCTTGGGTTCAATTGCTTCAAGGAAATTCTATTATTTCTGTATCTTGAATACAAAGGGTGCTTCAGGTGGGATCATAATTGAGGTCAACAAGAACTATCAGATTTTGAATTCTTGGCCAGGGGAATTTTCTTTATCTGTTAGGATAAGAAGAATCATGGATGGATGGATCCAAATAGTGACGGCAGTGTATGGACCAAATGAGAGAGGGCTGCGTACACAGTTCTGAAAGGAACTTTCCGCAATTAGAAACAAGTATGATGATCCGTGGATTTTGGGAGAGGATTTTAACATCACTAGATTTGCAAGCGAAAGAAAAGAGGAGGACAGATCACTCAGGGATAGACATGAGTTTAATGAATTCATTAGTCAATTGGACCTCATAGATTTACCTTTGTCGGGTTGACTATTCACATGGTCAAATATGAGGCTCAATCCATCAATGGCTAAATTGGATAGGGTGTTGGTTTCTGAAAATTTGGATGTCAAATTCCCTCTAGCTAAATTTTGCTCCCTTCAATGACCGACCTCAGACCATATTCCAGTTTTACTCACTTCTAGAGAGATGAAGCAGAAAACGCACAAACGTTTCCATTTTGAGAAATGGTGGCTGGAACATGTAGAGGTGCGCGGTCTCGTTAGAGAGAGTTGGTCACAACACACGGGAGCAATTAACGCGGCAGCAAATATTTGTATCAAGCTGCATCGCCTAAGGAAGGTTTTAGGTAAATGGGACAAACATTTCAGAAATGAAGGAAGAAGCGAGAAGGATGACATATTGAGGGAGATGAAGACATTAGAAAAATTAGAAGAAAACACGCAACTTGTCATTAGATGAGAACAGCATATTACTACAGCTAAAAAGAAAAATTGAAAAAATATATATAAGAGGGAGGAGATAAGATGGAAACAAAGAGCACATGCTAACTAGTTAAAGGAGGGAGATGCAAATATTGTATTTTTTCATAGATGGGCAAGTATGCGGTATAAAATGAACAAGATCCATCATCTTAGGGTGAATGAAAGAGAACTTAGTGGGGACTTGATGAAGGAACATGTATACCATCACTTTAAATGGCTGTTTGGCAAAAAGAACACCTTCCATATTCGCCTGAAAGAGAAGACTTGGGAGAATGAAGTGGAACTTTCGGACCTTGACAAGGATTTTCGGGAGGAGGAGATCAAAAGAGCGGTATGGGAGTTGGGCTAAGACAAGGCGCCAGGCCCTGATGGATTTCCAATATGTTTTTTTAAATTCTTTTGGAAAAATGTCAAGAGGGATTTAGCTTGACTGATGGATGACGTATTTAAAGGGGTGGGTAAATTGGATAGAATCAACTACTCAGTCATCACCCTAATACCGAAGATGTGCTCACTTGGATAGATTGGTGATTGTAGGTTGATTGCATTATTGAACAGTGCCATCAAGATAGTTTCAAAAATGCTGGCCAATAGACTGGCACCGAAACTCAAACTATTAGTAAAGGATTATCAAACGGGCTTCATTGCTGGTAGAAATATACTGTAAGGGGTAGCCACGACGTATGAGATTATCCACCAGTGCAAGAAATCGAAGATAGATGGATTCATGCTGAAACTAGATTTTGAAAAGGCATATGATATGGTTGATTGGGATTCCCGATTGGAGACTCTCAAACTCATGGGTTTTGGAGAGAAATGGAGGACATGGATTGGGAGTTGGTTATATTCTGGTAAAACACAGGTAATGATCAATGACATACTAGGAAAGGAAATACTTCTAAAGAGAGGATTAAGGCAAGGAGACCCACTCACCCCATTGTTATTTGTCTTCATAGCAGATGGCTTAAACTCCATGTTACATAAGTTAAAGACTAAAGAAGAGAGAGAAGGGCTTCCTGGGGCCCCTAATATGTCATTTGTTAATCTACAGTATGCAGATGATACGCTCATTTTTGGGCAAGGCAACCTAAGAGAAGCTGTAATTATCAAAGGGCACTCTGCTGTTATGAGGCCTCTTCGGGTCTGAAAATAAATTTTGCTAAGAATTCCTTGATTCGTTTGGGAGCAAGGAACATGTCCATGCAAATAATTAGAGAAGTGTTTCGATGCAAGAAGGAGCAATTCCCAATCACTTACTTAGGAATACTGGTAAAACCGGGGAAGTTGTTGAAAAAGGATTGGTTTCCACTGCTGGATAGCTTTGAGAAGAAGCTAGAGGGCTGGAAAGGAAAGTAACACAGTACTCTCCTCACTACCACTATACTTTATGTCCCTTTTCATTATGCCAAAATGAGTGATAGATAAAATCGATCAAATCAGGAAAAGATTTCTTTGGAATGGAGTAGACATGACATCCAATAAATACTATCTGGTCCATGGGGATAGGTGTGTAGGCCAAAAGAAGCTGGAGGTCTATGAGTCATGGAACTCAGGACTTTCAACTTGTCCCTCATGTCCAAATGGTGGTGGCATCTAATTACGCATAATCAGGATTCATTTCAAAAATTACTGCTGAATAAATATGGCCCAAAAGGTGATACGTGGTTCGGGGAAACAAGAAAAAACTATAGGGCATCAATCTTCTGGGAAGGGATGATAGTGACGAGACAATTAGTTTGTCACAATCTGAAATATAAATTGGGAAAGGGGACAACATAGCTTTTTGGCATGACAGATGGTGATCGCAACTTCTCCTCAAGACATTATTTCCAGAAGCTTCCAGAAAGCTAATGACAAAAATGCCAGGGTTAGTGATTATTGGGGACGTTCGAGACGGAGATGGAACTCAATGGTATTCTCTGGGCAGGATTTCATTAGAGTAAGAATACTAAAGCAACTTTTGAGCGACTCAACACCTTCTCTAATAGAAGAGGACAGACCGTATTGGAGATGGGAGAAGGATGGTAATTTAACAGTGAAGTCCACGTATCGCCATTTAATAAATAGTGGAGTCATTTCTGTGGACATTAAATTGATCAGGAAAGCTAAGTGTCCTCAGAAAATAAGGATATTTTTATGCCTAGTTTGTAAAGAAACTCTCCTTACCTGGTCGAAGTTATAAAAAAGGGGATGGATTAGCCCTAACATCTGTGTGTTGTGCAAGAGGGAGGAAGAATTTGTTGATCATATTATGTTTAACTGCTCTTTTTTTCTAGAGGTACATGGGACATGTGTGCTAGGGCTTTAGGTTTGAACATCAATTGTACTTTAGATACAAATATCTGGAGAAGACTTGATAGGGGTAATGATAGTCATAAACTGAGAACGATGATTACTGCATATTGCTGGAATATATGGAGAGAGAGAAACAATAGATTATTTAATGACAAATATCACTCCATTCATTATTGCATGAGGCTTACCATTCATGACTTCATGATTTGGACAAGTGTTCCCTCAGATGAAGAGAGGCTTCACTTGTCGGATGGCTTCTTGGGGCGATGACATTGATGGTACCCCACCAGGCGAGGAGTAGGGGAAGATTTTGGCGGTGCGAGAGGAGATGGAGTGGTGACAAACCCAACTGTTACATCCAGGATATTTGTACTTTTATTTATTGTTTTTACTTTGGTGTTTTTCATGTAATGTTATTTGAACTTTTCGGCTTGTAACTCTATTAATGGACCACATTACTAGTGGTCATAGACTATGATTGTTCTGTTATTATATTTTTAATGAAACGCGGAGGGTTATGTCCCACCGTTTATCGTCCAAAAAAAAAAAAATCTATTGCTAGTCTTCACATTTTTGTTGCTATCCTTCATTTGACGGTTTTGTGGGTATGTAGCTATCACATGTTAAGTGGTAATTTATATGATCATAAATGATAAAAATAATGCCACAACAGAAGAAATTAGAGTAGGTCTCAACAAGTATTGAGTACTTCTAGGCTATTTTTTTTCAAAAATTAGTGTAAGGTAGTATTTCAACTTGGATCGCTCCAATATTATTTCAAAGTTCCTTTCATTAAGTCAAAAGTTCGAAGTTTTAGTGAAGATAGAGATTATTATTATATATTCTAAAAGATCGGGAATGCCCACCAGATCATTAATTTCTTATAGCTGTGATAACCAACACGAACGATTAGCTGACAGTTTTCTAGCTGTGATACTCAACACCAATGATTAACTGACAGTTAGGCAGGTTATTATTATTTTTTGTAGTTGGACGGTTACAATAATTCAGTTTGGTAGGGTCTAGACGAGTTGTAATCCAGAGTATCGTGTAAGCTCAGCCCCTTCCCAATAAAGACTCACGAATGGGAGGGAACCAACTCTCGGAAGGCAAAAACTCAAAGGAGCTGACAAAGCCGCAAAGCAGCGACGAGCTCATGCGAGCCCAATCGCAACTATGGAGTCACATATTCAATTACATAGACTCCTCGTCTCTCAAGTGTGCCGTCGAGCTCGGCATACCTGACGCTATCCACAGCCACGGGAAGCCCATCGCCCTCTCCGACCTTCTCTCTGCCCTCTCCATTCCGCCGGCAAAGGAACCTCACATGCGGCGCTTCATGCGCATGCTCAGCCATTTGGGCATCTTCGCCCAAAGTGGTGAAGATGTCTACTCTCTCACTCCTCTCTCCGCTCTTCTTTTCAAAAACAACTGTCATAATGAATCCATTTCAGTCCGCGAGCGCCTGGTTCAAGAGCAACGACGACGAGGCCACGCCCTGCTCCATCGAGCATGGCTGTGGCATCTGGGAGGTGATGCGACGTGATCCCGAGTTCAACACGGCATTCAATGATGGGATGGCTAGCGATGCCACGATGTTGGTCGATGTTCTACTCAAGGACTGCAGGCATGTGTTTGAAGGGATTGAGCCGTTGGTGGATGTCAGCGGCGGAACTGGCACCGTTGCCATGGCCATGTCCGAGGCTTTTCCTGATGGGAAGTGCAGCGTGTTGGAACTCCCCCAGGTTGTGAATACTGTAAAGGAGAAGGGCGATGTGGAGTTCATTGCTGGTGACATGTTTGATTACATTCCTCCAGCTGATGCTATCTTCCTCAAGGTATATCAATCTAATAATTATTATTATTATTATTTTAATTTTTTTTCAACAAATTTTACCAGGCTTATTGTGGGTAAGGTTTCATTCATTCAGTGAAACCTAAATTTATATGTGATTGGCTTATTGAACTATTTACATAGTTTGGGGGCAAGGTTTCTGTTGGTGGAGAAAAATTCAAAAAGATGAAAATAAATAGCTCTATAGCCAGGTAGACGCAAAACTATTGATTAGTTCGCGTCGTCCAGAGCTTATCTCTTCGTGAAGAGGTAAAACGCGAAGCTAAAGCCTTAACTCCGCGTCCAGATTATTTAAGTCCGCATTAATAGATTCTCTAAACTCTAAATTAATTGTGATTGAGATTTGGACTTATCCAATACCCGAATTGAGTCCAATCAAAATCCAAAATAAAGATATTTAAATCAAAATCAAATATTTGATTAGAATCCTTTATAAATACAAAAACCTTCTATTCCTATTCATGTAGAAACATTCATTCTTATTCTTATGGAAACTCTTATATCCAACTAAAGTTTATAAATATCCTTTTTTAGGAGACTTTAGGGATTTATCTTTGATCCTTTTTGGTTTTTGACAATTCAAGTTACGCGAAAAAACCTTGAAGCTTTGAGGACTTTTTTTTTATCTTTTGGAGTTCAAGTTACGCACGAAAATCTTGAATTCATCAAGATCAGCACAGAGAGAAGCTAAGGTCGGCCATTATCTTCTTCAAAAAACATCTTCACATCGGATTGTCAACAGGAACTACTAGATAGATCCTATCGCCACATTAGAACCCACTTTTTTATTGTAAAAGAGAGTAATAAAATATAAATTCTCTCGTTTGTTTTTCTATTGTTCCTCTTTCGTTGTAATTAAAGTGATCAATGGAAGAAAACAAGATTTTTATGGAGAACAAATGGGCGATCACAGTGGGAGACATCTCTTTTACTGAACAAGAGACCGTGGCGCAATCCGATGTGGAGAAGATCGGATCAGTCTTTGACATGCTAATCGTTGAAATCAACCAACAAAAACATGAGGATTTTCTTTCCTCTGAATCGGGATATCTGACTAAACGCGACGCTATCGTCGCGTGATTTCTAAAACCCGTAAATCGGGTTGTAAGAAATTCTCCATTAATCAGAGATCATTTGAGTCCGCAGCTATAGAGCCGTCGTTCGGCCTGAGAACCCTAAAAGAATATGATGTTCCTACTGTCGAAGAGAGCCAAGAGACTGGTCTCACCAAAACTCAACTCCGTAATCGAAATCATCGAGTGATGGTGAGCTCTCAAAGACCGCATGAAACGCGAGGTTAAAGCAGAGGCAGAATGCAAGACTATGACTTTACAGCTCGAACTGGCTTGTGTTAATCGCAAGACCAGCAAAAATCGCATTAAACACGAAGTTAACTGTACGCCAGCATGCGAAGAAGATTCTTCACGCGAGGCTCCAGATCCTGAACATAAAAACAGGAAAATTAACAACACTCGCATAAAACGCAAGGCTATCCTCAGAACTGAGCCAGCGTGTGAAGAAGTTTTTCCACGCGAGGCTACCGAGCTTGAATATAAAACTGGCACAATTGCCAAAACTCGCGTAAAATGTGAAGCTAAAGATAAACCAGCGTGTGATGAAAATTCTTCACGCGAGGCTATCAAATTTGGACAAAAACTTGAGCTTAGCGTTAATCGCGAAGCCAAGAATTCTTGTGTAAATTGTGAGGTTATGCCAGCGTGCAAGGATAATCCCCCACGCGAGGCTAAACAACTAAAAGAAGTTAAACTTCTTCAGAAACACCAAGCCAGTGTAAAATGCGAAGTTAACGTAAAGTGCAAAGTTGTAGCCCAACCTTGCGTGAGTTCTAAAACATGTGAAGCTAATGCTCATCTCCGCGTAAAGCAGCCAGTATACAGAAGTAAGGCTGAAAAGCGAAATATTGAGCACCGGCTCAATACCATTAGCTCTGAAGAGTTTCAACAGATACCCGGACATCTCCGACAGCCAAGTGGGCCCCATGCCCAAAATATTACTGAAGATTCTTCAGGTCGTGATCTTAGAGAATACTTGACGAATAAAAAAAATGACTCAAACTCCATCGCACTCAACATGCCATTGTGAATAAATAATATCAGCCATATTAAATAATTGTTGTTGTGGCAAGAAGAGAGTGTATGTATTTGACAGAATAATTGAGTCTCATCAAGATACTCCAAAGAAGAAAAAAAATGATCTGAGATACAAAATCACAGAAAAGAATTGATGGTGGTAACCTCAAATATGGTCAGTAGAGGCAAAAAGATCGTAGAGAAAGAGTATGAGTCAGATGCAGACGATAAAGAATCTCATCATTTCACCCGACTCAAATCAGGCACTGTTGTTCCTCGAAATTACAAAAAAGTTGCAAAAGGTTCTTATGATAATGACAGCGACAATTCGACTATAACTTCCCCACAATCTTGTGCATCTTCCGACCACAAAAATCAGCGCCGCCACATGGTGGATAGGTCCAATGACATTGACCAGAGATTGGAAGCCTAAGAGCAGATGATTCGAAATCAGCAAAAGATTATCGATGACCTCAAATCAATGCTCTTGAAAATAGTCAAAAATACCCAGAAGATAGTTGAAAATAAGCCTAAAACTTCCTTCTCAGAATCACCGCCGAAAACAAATGAGGAACTATCCTTTAAGACAAATGAAGATAATAGAGAAGAAAGAGCTTACTCAGTCCACAAGGAAAACGATAAATTTTCCTTCAATGATTCTCATGAAGAGAAGATGGAGAAGTTACAAAAGCAACTTGATAAATTAATGCAGAAAAAGAAGCTAAAAGAATCAGGGTTTCAAGGCCATAACCATTTGAGTGGGACTTCGCCTCTTATCTAGAAAAATACAGATCCCTCAAATTGGAGTCATATGATGGGAAGGGGTCCCCAAGCCAGCACATATATTATTTATTATCGCAGGCGGGTCATCTAATAGGAAATGATCTCATAATAACTAAAGTATTCGTGAGTACCCTACGAGAGGCCGCTTTTACATGGTTTATGCAGTTGCCCGTGGGGACCATTAATACTTGTACGATGTCGAGAAACAATTCCTGGCACGTTTCTTTGAGGATGATACCGAAATATCTGTTCATTCCCGCCTTGCGACGAAATAAGGAGAAGAAGAAACAGTCAAGAGCTTTATTGAATGCTTCAGGGAAAAATCTGTGCATTGTCGACACGGTATGACCAGGAAACCCTGGTGGAAACCTGCAAGTATAATTTCAGGACTGACATGCTCATAAAAATGGGAGTCGTGGAGTCCAAAAGTTGGAAGGACTTGCTGAAGTAAGGAGAGAAGGAAGAAAATATAATCCGCCGGATTGAAAAATCTCGCGGCATGAGAAACTCTATGAATAATAGACTATATCCACAGAATCTTAAGAACAAAAGAAAGGCTGTGATGGTATCAGTTCTACTAAAAAACCAACAAGTTTGGCAAAACCAAGACCTCAAAATCTGAGAGGTACAGGTCAGAACAGGCCCCGACAAGATAGAATTTATACATTCAAAACTGAACAGACATGTACTCTATTCCATCTCCTCCTAAAAAAGGGCATGCTGAAACTTATAAAGAATCGAAAACCAGAAGAATGCTGGAAAAACCAATGATCATAACTATTGCCTGTACCATCAGAATATCGGACATCCGACTAAGAATTGCTATCCTCTTAAGAGCCGAATCCAGAGGAAGAATAGAAAAAGGTTTTTGTGAATATGGTAACATTGGTCATAGGAACCAATGAGTTCCCTACCAAAAAAGGAGAAACTATGAGGGTACACTCAGACTTGCTGAAAGACGAACAATCGATTTGTTCAGCTAATTCCACAAAAACCGAGGAAAATACACGATCGACATCAAGTACGGGCAGCTCACACTTGCAAACTTACCCCTTGGGTATGCTCTGAACCATAGTTACGACCGAGTCGTCCTCATTGGCTAGCAGTCGATAGGATCGGGGGTGCTGAAGACATTGACGATGATAAATATCATGTTGTTCCTGCTACTCTTGCTAGCCATTGGAATGGCTAATTGAGTGTTATAAATAAAAAATTTAAAAAAAAAACAAAAAAAGACAAAAAAAATAATTAAAAAAACAAATAGCAAAAAGGTACAAGTTTTTGTTGCCCAATGCTGTCAAAGCAGCAAGAAAACGAGATCAAGTTCGTCGCCAACCCTATAGTACTGAGGGTAAAAATTATGAAGTTAACTACCCAATGCTGTTAAAGGCAAAGGGAAGAAGAAATCAATTTCTCAACAACTCAATATACTGAAGAGAATAGCATGGCTAGCATAACGCAAACGGCGATTGGTAAAGACACACAAATCCGTTTATAACTGGGAGCTTGCTTAAAATCCCGTGGACCTGTCATATTAAACTCTTAGCTCTAACAGTAAGATTTGGATTATTACTACCCTTATTATTTCGATATGATAAACCCTTCCATGTTAAACTCTTATCTCTAACAGCAAGATTTGGATTATTACTATCTTTATTATTTCGATATGATAAACCCTGCCATGTTAATCTCTTACTTTTGACAACAAGATTTGGATTATTACTATCCTTATTATTTCGATATGATAAACTCTATTAAGCTTTTACCTCTGATAGTAAGCTTTGCACAATTGTCATACTGAAATAAACAGCCTCTTGACGAATGCAGTTCAAGTTACGCGTGAGAGCCTTAAACTGCCTCCATCAAAATTCCAGGTATGTGCGATTAGGCACCTCTGCTGAATTTCTTGATTTTAACCTGATCACCAAATTGAAGATCCAAAGTATTTCAAAATTTGTCAATCATAACAATTTTAAAAACTTTAGAGCGGGTCCTATTGGTGAAGAAAAATTCAAAAAGATGAAAATAAATAGCTCTGCAACCAAGTGGACGCGAAACTATTGCTTAGCTTCGCATCGTCCATAGTTTAGCTCCGTGTGAAGGGTTAAAATGCGAAGCTAAAGTCTTAGTTCCATGTCCAGATTATTTAACTCCGCATGACCAGATTCTCTAAATCTTAAATTGATTGTAATTGAGATTTGGGCTTAGTTAATATCCCAATTGAGTCCAATCAGAATCTAAAATCAAGAGATTTAAATCAAAATCAAATATTTGATTAGAATCCTTTATGAATGCAAAAAACTTCTATTCCTATTCCTATGGAAACCTCCATTCCTATTTCTATGGAAACTCTCATATCCAACTAAAGTTTATAAATGCCATTTTTGAGGAAACTTTACGGATTTATCTTTGATCCTTTTTTGGTCTTTGGCAATTCAAATTATGCGAAAGAGCCTTGAAACCTTGAGGACTTCTTTTGGATCTTTTGGAGTTCAAGTTACACACAAGAGACTTGAATTTATCAAGATCAGCAGAGAAAGAGAAATTAGGGTCGGCCATCATCTTCTTCAAAGGAGATATTCATATAAGATCATCAACAGGAACTACAAAATAGATCTCATCGCCATATTAGAACCCACTTTTTATTGTAAAAAAGAGCGATAATATATAAGTCATCTCGTTTGTTTTTCTATTGTTCCTCTTTCGTTGTAATCAAAGTAATCAATGGAAGAAAGTAAGAATTTTGTGAAACACTCATCACTTCTACAACTTCTCCCATCCCCTTTCACACAACATCCTTTCCCCGATACTATAACATAGACCCTCACCAATAATAGATAATTTTCAGTAGTATCCCTCTACCACCACATCAAACCGACATCTCCAATAAAGCAAAGCCTGACATCACTCTATCAGCATCCATAATCTGGTCTATCAGCATCCATAATCTGGTCTGCTCTCACTCTCCTTAAGGTCATATTCATAGCATGGCTCCTATTAAATGACTAGTTATCCATCTCTGAAATCCTCTCTCGACACAATATAACCATCACTTTGTATTGTCCCTTATGTCACTCTACCTCTGAAACTTCCAATCACCTTTTCCTTTCATCTCTATTTACACACCAAATTTGACAACACTCCTCTCCCCATATAACCTCCCACATCTACCCCCTTCCCTACAAGCATTGTGACATCACTGGCATCGACGAAGAGTCTCCTTGAATATTTCCACATCATGGAACACTATGATTCTAGTAGTAGTCTGATGTATGTGGAACGAGTGCAACAAGCAGATATTTCATAATGACTACCAAATACTCCCTCTACTGCTACGCCAGCACTTGGCTCCAGAAATAGACACTCCCCTTTTTGTTTTTTGTTGTCTTTTTCTCTCTTTATTTTTAATGGTTATATATATATATATATATATACACTATTTCATACCTTTATGAAATATACACGATGACTCCATGTTGTCTTTATCTCAAAAAAAAAAATCCCGCTTTTCATGTGGAAAAGTTGAAGATAAGTCTTGGTGCATTAAGCTATATTTTTAAAAGGGTTAATTACAATGAAACCCCATACACTATATGGATTGTATAACTTATTACCCATTAACTTTAAAACTCTCAATTTAGTCACTGAACTCCTAACAGTATTGCCAACAGCTTGTTATTCTCACTCATGTTTAATTTAAATTATACATTTTTTATAAAATATCCAAATTACTCTCCTCTTCCTCACTAAAAACTCACCCTAAACATACTTAGATGAGGGTAATTTGGAAATTTCCTAAAAGAAGTGCACTTTAGGTTAAACAGGTTGACTAACAGTATTAATAGTTCAGAGACTAAACTGAGAGTTTTAAACTTAAGAGGTAATACACTATCCCTATAATACAAAGAATCTCACTACAATTAACCATTCCCAAAACTATTTTGAGAAATTCTATGTGAATAATGGATATTTTCTGGTTCACAGTGAATGCTTCCAGCATTCTTTACTTGCTGCAGCGAATTTATCAGCAGGTGGGAGAATTGTGTTGGTTCCGGAGGATCGTGTGATTTAGATGTTTGGCCTGAACTCCAAAACTTTACAGGATATATCTCGGACAGCATTTGATAGCAAATATGAAGAAGGAAAACGCATATTTCAACTCCTAGCTGAGCTGCTCATCCAGGCCTTAAACTCGTTGTACATCCTAGCCGGGTTACAGGTTCACTTTCTATGTGAAGAGTTACACATGCGAGGGGTTAAGTAGAGAACTTATTTTAGATTTAAGTAATATGTGATGGATACAATATTAAATAATTTTGGTTTACGTTCCAAACCAAGTTTTAAATATTGTCCAATACCTATGTACATCGTATCAGATTCTTGCGGCACCGGATAGGCAATTTAGCAGTTTAGTATTTTCCAATACGATACACGATTTTGCCAATTCCAATACCATAGATCAATGACCGATTCTGATACAAATACTAATTCTGATACTTAAAGCCTTTGTTCCAAACAAGACAATGTGTGTATATATAGCAATGTAGAAGGAGATTTTGCATCTTTTTTTTAGTGCTTGAATCTTTTTTTCCTTTTTCCTGCTCGTTATGATAAACAAAAGGGCATAGAAGAGCAATATTACTGAAATCATGATATAACAAGCCGAATAAACTCATTTAGTTCTGTAAGAACGCCAATATATTTAATATATGTTAAAAACCAACATGAGTTCTATGATCACTTCTTACCTGTACCGCCCAATGTAGCGTACCCTGTATCCGTGATTGTACCATGAATGGGTTACACTCGAGAAGAAACTTAAGCATAGCCTTCACCTGATTGTATCTCCATATATAGTGAAATGATAATTTCCTAGCTGACAGAGGAAAACATATGCACATTAGCTAATTAGCCATATATAACTGTAATAAACGTAATAAAGCAAGATAAGATATGTGTCATTTATTTACTTCAAAATTTGTGAATATTAAAATTAACAGTTTCAGAGACATGGAAGCAAATCTAGCACTATCAATTTTGGTTAAAACTTATGTTACACCTTGGAATACTTCTTCGATAGAACAACACAGAAGCTGAGCAAATCTGATGCTTATGCCTTGAACTTTGATTCATGCACTCTGACTCACCTCATTTCTTTTTAAACCAATGTTCGAATTACTCGGGACATGATTTATTTCAGAAAAGTGCAATGCGTCTCCAAAGGACCTATCTTCTTTTCCATGCTTTTCTAATCTTCCCCCCATTTTGAAGGTTTCCGGGTACCTCGAGGAACTTACAGGTGAAGGGAATTGAACTCGAGATTAGATAAATTTTATAAGGCCTGATCATGAAGAGAGAAGAAGAGATAAAAGGGGGAGCTGCAAACACAAAAGACTTGTTGGGCACGCTTCTTGAATCTAATGTGGCTCAAGAAATCTTAAGATGACTACTGAAGAAGTGAG